>JAFBJW010000004.1:297671-402403 GCA_016785235.1 Pseudorhombus dupliciocellatus | reverse complement strand
GATATGTGTACATGACATCACTGATCTAGACAATAGGGCTGATTAAAAGAGGAATGGGGATATGTGTTTCAGGATGAGTAACCTCAAACCTTCAATATACTGGCAGTAGGAAAACCAGTATTTATTAAGGTAATGAGGAAAGGAAAGTAAAAACAAGGTGTAAACTAATTCTAGAAATATATAGTATATATATAGTATAATAGTTTATTGCTTTTAGGGTGGATGGCCTTACTCTCTTAAGTGTAAATTCCCTGAACGTACTTGCTTGTACACTCAATGATGAATTCTGTTTGAAGGGTATGGCAGTAGCAGGCAGTAGTACAAGTCTGAGGCAAAATCAGACTGAATGTTTTCTCCTCAGGTGTCCTGTTTGCTCGACACTCACCCATGGCAGGGATGGTAGGACATCGTGGGAAACACAGCCACTGTAAGACTCAGGGAAAGAACAGTCCCACACAGTTCCAGCCCTCCTGCACCTCCTCGTCCTGCTCCTCTTCCTCATTCCACGGACTCAGAAATTCCTCCCCCTGAGCTTCCTGTTTCTCCCCACCTCCTCATATAAATCCATTTTCTTCTCAAAGACATCAAGCAATTGGAGACATGATAATCAGGCAACCATCTCTCCAGCCACTCAGTCAGATATCTTGTAAGTCACATAAAAACAAACGCAGCAGTGCAGCCAACTTGATTTTATAGACAAATGTCTTTGATAAGAAGTCTACCCATCTCATTCATGCCCACACACTTCCATCACCCACCAACTGAAGACTCCTTCTTCTGCACCATGACGACTGAACGGGCAGCTGGACTCATAACCTTCAGCAAGACACAGCTGATGCTTGAAGGCTTTTTAAAAAGACTTGGAGATGCATTGCTTACAGCTGATACCAAAGAAGAAAACAAATCGAGCATTAGCTCCAATGCTCAAACCTGATGATCTGTGGAAAAAGTGCAAAGCAGATATTCATTTGCAGGAAGGGAAATGTCTTGATTTAGTATTAACAAGCAGACTAGATAAAATAATTTGTGTGTTCCATGCAGAGACATTGGAAGTAAAAGTGATTCTTCCTATATGGGGGTTTCTTTACTGAGTATTTTACCTGTATCTTCTTTCACACACATTAAAAAAATATCTCTCAGTTGCTCATGGAACCATGCAAATAAGGTGAACACACAAGAGAAATATGCATTCACATATCATCGGGTCAGATGAACTGGTTAGGGCAGGCCAAACATAGTCAGCCCAGAGTCCCAGAAGCCATCCAGTATTGTATGTGTCACTCGTTTTCGGATATGTGCCATCTAAACAGAATAGTCATTCATTTGTGCATTTTAAGTGGAATCTTTGTATTTAGGTTATTTTCACCTATTCATGTGGTACATAGTAGTTGGTAGTTGCTAATTGAAACAGATCGTTTAGTGATCCTGAGAATGTGGAGCTGTGAGGCAGTTGCAAGCTCAGTCCACTTCGTGCCACAGGGCTGGATTAGCAAATGTTGATATCACATTGCATATAGGACACTGAAATGACTTGAGCAATGAAACACAAAGAAGACCGTGGTTGTATATGAGATATGTGTGTGGAGGCTCCTTTTTCATGGAGGGCAGTTGACCACATTTTTAAGTTTAATATTTTTGCTGTTTGGCATTTTGTTCATTGTCATAACAAAATCAGTGAACCGCTTGTTTTGATCTTATATTGAATTATTTGTTAAATAAAAATTTATGTTAAATATGAATAATGTTCAAAACAAGCCTATTAGTCAATGCAGAGTATGTTTCTAACTGTGATGTGGGTTGGGAAATGTGGCCAGAATTCAAGAAACTATGGCACTGTGGCCTGCAGTATTTTATCCAAAATAAATGAGGTGACAGCAGGACAGACCAAAAACGTGTGTTTTGCAGGAAGTAGTCATTAGTCACACAGTGGTTCATGCTTTGTCCTATTTTGGCTTTCATAAGGATATACAACTTCTCAAATGAAAGTTATGTATTTGTATTTGTATGTATTTATTCTGTTAAAGCTTTTACTTCCACATTGTATTTATTATGTTTTGTATGTGGTCTTGTTCATGTTGCATTCAGCTCTACCAATCTGATTGCAAAGCCCTTTTAAGTCTATTTGAATGCAGAGACCTCTTCAGTGTACCTGTATATAGTCACGGTAAAATACAAAAACAAGATATACCTCCTGATTTTTGTTGAACAGTCACTTAATCATTTGTTTACGTCAAGGGATAACTGGATTTGTTTCTTTTTCATTGTGTGTCATTATACCAAAGAAGGGGATATTTTATACACATCTACCTCATTTGTTATAGACTGTGCCAATGAATATGACCACAATCTTGATTGCCAGTGTATTAATGGTGTTTCATATTCATGATTTTGTGAATACATTTCCTTTTCAGTCAAAGAAAAAGTAGAATGTTATACTAGAGAATTAAACCTGTTCAAAGTGCTTATGTTGTGTGCTTGCTTGCTGGCGCTAAAAATGCATGAAATCATCAACATGGAGAGGAAGGCCTTCACACGTGCTGTCACAATGTTTGCCCTGTTTAGCTGTGGCCTCAGGGCTGAAGATTTAAGACACATATAATGTTCATATTTGTTTATTTGGGTCATTACTGATTTTGGCACATGTAGGGAAAGTTGACCTATATTCTCTCTTTATGCAGCTTTGTAAGGATCATTCCAGATTAGTTGCTAATGGCAGGTTGTGATGTCATGAGTATTGTCCATTATACTGAGAAGGGAGCTACAGGAGCAGTGAAGGAAGGAGCTGTATAACAACCATTTAAGGAAAGAAAAAAAGAAAAATGTTTCCTTTAAAATTTTTTTAAACATCTGGGAAAAAACATGTCAAAGAGCAGTGTGATATTAACTTACTGAGCACATTCACCTTTCACAAGCAGAAAAGATTTTGATGACATTTGTTGTCTTCCCGGACACATATCTGTAGCTCCACAGTTGATAAAGCTCTTTGTCGAAGTGACTGCCCTCCTCATTGTGAAGACTAGCAAAGTTCACTCAGTTATTGTTGTTTTGTGATGACAGTGTAGTGCCCCAGGGAGATAAAGCTATGATGAAACACAATCATGCAGCATAAAACAATCGTCAGCCAAGATGAGCTTCCTCCTCAAAATGTCTCTTTAGTAACTGAGCATTTGAGCAGGTGGATAAAGAAGAGGTCCACAAAACAACATCTTCAACCCCTTTTCCATCATTGGGTCACAGGAGCCAATCCCAGCTGTTATGGAATTGGGCAGGGTCCACCTGGACAAGTTGTGAGTTCATTGCAGGGCTGACATAGAGAGACACACAAACTTTGAGTCCTAGGGGCAATTTAGATTGACCAATATATGACCTGGTTTGGATGGTGGGAGGAAACCAGAGTACCCGGAGGAGCACGAGGAGAATATGCAAACTCCACACAGAAAAGGCCCAGGAATCAAACCCACGACCTTTTTATTGTGAGGTAGTTGTGCTGACCACTGCACCACGTGCTGCCCCACAACAGTCACTCTGATGTGTTTGATTTGTTGCTGTATTCTTGAATCAATGTCAATATCATTTGACTTGAATATTTCTCCATGCTCCTAGAGTTGTATATATATATATATATATATATGTCCCTAAACTGTAGAATCTGGATGATTGTTACACTCATGGTGGTGATCACATTATTCTGGCAGAGCTCAGGCATTCGCAGACTATGGGCGATGAGAGATATTTTTAGGCTGCTGATGTAAGGTGATTACTTCAGTTTGTATCTGGTTCAGCCCAAATGAACAGCTGTGTGAGATAAGATTGCCTTTCTTGAAAGTTTACATTGGAAGCATGAGAAATCATCTACAATTCACAAATTTCTGGTGTCTAGCCCCATCTGAATATTAAAAAAACAGATTATTATTCATTTATTAGACATCATTAAGATTATGAATAACTAACTGTAAAAATACAGTGCTCTGAATTATGTAACAATGCAACCATTAACCAGTGTAACTAAGTTTCAATCAAATTTACTATATTGTTTATATAGAACCAACACACATAAGGCACTTTCTCTTGTTGAGGCTGATACACACACACACACACACACACACATAGACAATGTATCAAAGTCCTAATCCTGCACTCTGAAATTGGAAATTCTTATTGGAATCTCTTTGCTTGATACTTAAAAAAAAGATGTTGGGAAAATCTGGGAAAAACACTGACAAAAGCATGGCTTCTTGTGTGTGATATCCTGCTCTCCTGTGACAACAGACTGCGTTCCCACTGCCCACCCTTTGACTGACTTTGAACTCATTGCTATTTGGCTTGGGAACGATTTGGCTTTGTTTTACAATTTCACCAAACACTACATGTGTTTTCTCCAGCAACTTAAAAGTAATTGTGTTCTTTTATATAACAAAATAAAGAATTCATGGAGTAAATTGCCTCAAATAGAGATACTAGTATCGCTATGTGCATGTGATACAAGTAGTAGGACATTTGGGCTTGGTTAAACTTAGCTTCCTAGCTTCTTTGAAAAGGTCTAGACTAGACGGGAAAAGAAAAAAGACTGAACTGAAAAACTGAAAACTCCAGTTCAGCAAATGAAAACGGTTGAGCTGATGCAGTTTGGTTGAGTGCAGCATTAAGCAGGTAAATGGGATAAAGATTGGTTAATTAAGGCTGAGAATCCTTGTGTAATTAGGAGCAGCAAAGATTAGCGCCCATCAATGGAGTGACAAGGATTTGCAAGTAATAGACTTATTATTGGGGCTGGCTGAATGTTACTCTATTCTTCAGAATAAACAAAAACAAATTAGGAGAAGTCGTCCGATAATGAGTTATCTTGTCAGGAGCTGACAGAAATCCATGCCCCTATAACACATTGTTAATTTTATGCACCACTGACAAGACACAGCGCTAATCAATAACATATATAAAATGAGGTGAAGCATCAATCTGCACTGAAGGTGTTGGATTGGAGCCATGAGCACACAGATGGAAAAATGTCAGCAGTGTTTTGGAGAAATTTACTGTCCATTTAGCTCCAAATATAATGAAGCCTGTGTACAGACTGCCTGACAGTGCAGGCCTGTTTGTCACAGGACTAAGGTTCACAGTGCTTTTCATTTTTCAACAAATAATCATCACTGAAAAGCATATCCTTATCAGCAGTTCTTATCTATAAGTCCCCTCAGTATAAATACATTTTACAATAATGGACTAAAATGGTGAGAGGAAGAAATATAGTAGCTAATACAGAGATGAGAAAATGTTGAGATGCTGAAAGAAGGAAAAGATAAAACAGGAGTGGAGTTTTATTATTTTACTCGATAGGTGTGTGTGTGTGACAGACAATCAAGAAATCCTAAAAAGAAAATTGTATTGTGTCAAATAAGTCAGTGACTATTGCAATGAATTTAATGCAGTGTTTTGCAAATATGTTTGTGTAATGGGAGATGCTGTGAAAAGTTGTGGAAGTAGCAGGTTATGTCATATAAAAGGGAGACTTAATTAGCATCTGTAACAGTTTACTGACTCGACTGACAACTTTTCAACAAAGCCCCAGCTCATGAAGATGTTTCAGAAGACCAATATTAGGTTTCCTTCATCTGTTGGTAAGTTTCAGGGTTAATTCAGTCACTGTAAAGGTAACCTAAAACCTCTAGTCTCTAGTGAAGGGGTTGGATGCCGCAGACAAAAAAACTTGAATCGTGTGTAATGGGTTACATTATAATAAAGGTATCAAGTAAAACATTGTGTGTTACTACTACAACGATTACCAAACATAATAGTTGGGTTCAACAATACAGACATGATTATTATCGGAGGACAAGAAGAGCTCCTGATTGAAAAGCTGTCCACAACATGGCAGTTAACACAATGAGTCAAACATCACTCTGATCCAGTTCTCTTGTCTCTCTGCTGAATCTGATGCTGAGAATAGCCCGTACATGTATCCATTCATTTGTTTTATGTGACTAGTTGGTCATGGTGAGGTAATTAACAAATAAAATTCAAAGTGATTTGCAGTTAAGCAGAGATGAAGCCTTGTGCTGACCTCATCTGGTTGGAAATTGCAGGTCCTGTGTTCTTCATGGACACTGTTGTGGCATCAGGAACTGGTTTGCCAGAGCAGCAGCACTTCAGCTGAGGAGAGTGAATGATGGACAAACTGTCCTTAATGCAGGACATCACTGAGCAGCTCCTTTAGTAACAGACTCCTTCAGCCCAAGTGTGTGAGGAAGAGATTCAGGACGTCCTTCCCTCCTTCAGCTGTCATATTGTATGACATGCACTGCAGCCACTAGAACACACACACTGCACTCACTGCAGTTCTACTAAGTGACATTTTTGTAAATATCTATTTGTTTATTTTAATTTATATTAAGTGTATCTGCTGTGTTTCTTTTCCCATACCTTGCTGTTGCAATATGTCCCAATCTTGATACAATCAAAGAATTGGGATTCTGATATACCTTCCAGGCCCCATTTCTTCACAGAGGTGAAGGTGGTCTCTGTGGCGCAATTGCTCGGCGCATTTGGCTGTATACTGAAAGGATGGTGGTGGTTCAACCCCACCCAGGGACACGCACTCTTATTATGGAGCTGTGCCGATGTTAATGAACTGGGCTGGGGGCTATTCGATTAAATTTACTGACAAAACTTAAAACAGTTAATCAAATCTGCTATGTCCTATGTCCAAAACTCTGACACATATAGGCCAAAGCCTCCACCACCCAGTGAGACATCATGACGGACACCAAAAAGAAGCTTGAGCACTTTGTACTTTGTGTTTGAAATCACACGCTGTGACAATCCCACAGACGACAGACTGAGTCACTCAGGGGCCAAGCCCACAGTGCCAGGCACTCTGGGTGCAGGTCAACAGGTCCGCACCTGTGTTCATGGCGCCTGTGACGTGTGTCGCTCTTAAGGAGAAGAGACGACCGCAGCTCCACAGGATCAGTTTCCATGCCAGTATGTGCAACTAACGGGAGCGCAGACCACCCTGACGGTTGATATATGCCACCGTCGTCATGTTGTCCATTCTCACCAGGACATGATGGTCCATGAGAGACGGAAGGAAATGTTGGGAGAGGAACACCGCTGAAAGTTCCAGAAAATACATGTGAGACTGCTGGAGGCACACACTCCAGTGGCCCCTCACAGATCGGCGCTCGTGGATTCCGCCCCAGCCCGTCAGGCTGGCGTCCATAGTGACCACCTTCCTGTACAGAAATGAGCCCATGGGCACCCCCATGGCATGACACACGGGATCCAGCCTGCATGAGGCCACCCACTGCTGGAATTCTCTCATGTGGAGGTGACCGAGGCGGACCACGAGGACGGTAGATGCCATTAGTCTGAGTAATCAAAGACAATCTGAATGGAACATATTTGCCTGGATGAAAGAGCGCGAGGCATGTCCTGAAAGTCTTCACTTGCTCCGCCGAGAGGCGCGCTGTGAACATCACTGAGTCCAGAAATAATCCCAGACAGATATATCAGGGATGCATGTGTAAGCATCCTGAACTTGTATTTCCTGAGATATTTGTTCAGAACCCGCAATTCCAGGATAGGGTGAATACCCCCCCCCCACCCCCCCCACCCCCCCGATTGGGGACCAGAAAATACCTGAAGTAGAAACTGCTCTGCCATTGTGCAGGAGGGAAGACAGAAATGGCTCTTTTGTTTAATAGCAAGAGGATTTCTTCCTTTAAAACACGAGCTGACTCTCCCTGGGCCTGGGAGTGTATTACGGTGAATCGCAGGGGAACAGCGGTGAACTGCAGCCTGTATCCCCTCGAGAACGTCCCTAACACCCAGGCTGGGGCTGCAAGCGCAGCCCACTTCTCCCGTCTGAGGGAGAGTGGTGAGGCGCTTTGCAGCCCGTCCACTACAAGAGAGGCCAGCCATAGTGCATTGGTGCCCTCTTGTGGCAGGACGGCACGGCCCCTGGCCCCTGGCTGGTGACACCGTGCGGGACACAATTTCCCGCTGCCGCCATTTCCTCCACGAGAAAATTTGTGTGTGTGCGTGCTTGTGGACATGAGAGAGGAGCAACCGCTGAAGCCTCTGCCGTCAAATGTCCATCCCTCCCAGCTTGCTCTGGCACGATCTGAGGCACCTGGGAGACTGGCGCATAGGAAGCCCCTGGTTGCATGCCCGAAAGCCGAACAGGTGGAGCTGGAGAACGGGGAACTTGCAGCCACATCACCGGTGCAGAGAGGAATGGTTAGACTGCCGTTACTGGCAGTTTGCGCGGGCCGCGCCGGCGGAGCTGCAGCCGGAGCCAAGGGTTTTTTGGGCCAGCCAGCGGGGCTGGCGGGCCGGGCTGGAACTTCAGCTGTTTCGATTTTTTGAACTGCGAAACCTGGGAAGCCGCCTGCACGAGGCACTTAGGCCGCGCAGGAGGAGAGGGAGCTGGGGGCTTACGAGGCAGGCAGAGCTGGAGAGCTTCATCCTCCTTCTTTTTCACTTCGCACCGCTGTTGCTTCAAGGCCACCGTGGAACCGAACATCCCCTCAATGGGCATGTCCAGGGGGCCTCATGTATGAATGCTGCGGACGCTCAAAGTCTTGGCGTTCGCCCGTTTCCACGCTCACGTTCATATGTATGAAAAGTGACTTGAGCGTGGACTCTAGCGGTGCGCCACGCCAACTCCGTGGCTGGCATACGCAAGTATCTGCGGCTATCTTGCCCTTGTAGACGCTCGCAAGGTCACACTGGGAAAATGTCAATGATGTGAAAACAACTCTACAGCAGCGTGATGCGCACATCAGAGACACCCTTATGACCACACCATACAATTAACACATCCACCTGTTTGTAATGATATGGGTGGATATAAAAGCATGTGTTAAGAGTGTTTCAGACCCAGGCAGCTCGAGCACACCTGGGGCCTCATGTACAAAGACTTGCGTGGATTTGCTACTAAACTCTGGCGAGCCTTAGGACCTAGAAACCGCCGTACGCAAAGAAAAATTCAGATGTATCAAACTGTGCGAACGCCGGGACCCAAGCACGTTTCTTTTGTACAGCTTGGAATTGAACGCACATGCTGGCGCACCGAACTCCTCCCTGTCCACGCCCTTATTTACATAGGCAATGCTATTTAAATGAGGGGATTCCCCTCTCTGTGTGATCGTTCTTCATGGAACAGACAAACAACAAAGGAAAAAAAAAAGAAATTTCACCAACTCTAAACTAGAAATACTAAGTGAAGCGGAGACGCACCCACTGCCTTGACACACCAGTGCAGGCAGGGAGTCAAGGCAGTTAGCTGGTGTGGTAACTTTGAAGAACAAAACTGAGAGTTAGCTGGTGTTCTAACGCTCAGTGCTCGACAAGCCATGGTGAAGTGCCAAGGACAGTGCTAATCAGGCCATGGAAGGGTGGGAAAGCACTGAATCCAGTCTGGTGTGACCAACAAAGCAGAAACTATCCAAGGCTAGTAGCGCATGGTGACGGAAGCTAGCAAAATCCATCTGTGGACAGTTAAGCTATCTAGGCCTGGATGCGAGATATGCTCCAAGTGAGAAGAGGTGTTTGAATGACGTGGTGCTGTCTGCTTGAGGTGGGATTACCTGTGGTGGACGGACATTGTCCATCAGCCAATCAGGACGTAATGAGATTAATGCTTCTGAGGGCTGCAGCGAGGCGTGCATCCCATAGTGAGACATCAAACAAAATGTTATGAGAGAGAACACAAGTTCAATAATACACATCATGCTATTGGAATTTACCTGAATGATGAGCACTTTTCTGCATCTGATCTACATGCTAGGCTAAGTCAAATACTTTTCCTGTCAAAACAATCACATTTTAGAAAATGTTGGAAAATCCAGTCAGATAATTTTGTAAAAAAATACTCTTTTTAAAAAACAAATACTTTTTATGTGCTGAAAATGGTCTCAAACTACTTGGTGTGATTTCCTCTGGATTCTCAAAGCGAGAATCAAGTGATTCATGCAATGAACAATTTGCTACCCTACAAAGCACAGATCACGAGATCAGGTCAAGTCAACACATACTTGAACAAATATACATTTTATAAAAGGTGAATAGAAAGAGTAACTATCCTATGCAGCATGGCTTAATGATGAACAAAATATTTACTAATTGGTTTCAATCATAACTGTGCTGAGCGCTGTATGGAGGGCAGAGGCTGACATAGATAACAAGGCACAGATGTGTGAGGGGAATTCTCGGGGGTATGAGTTCCTCCAGGAGCTAAAAACCTAACAAGCCTCTCATCCACTTCAAGCAACAGCTGCTGCTTCATTCCGCCAATAATTGGGATCTTTCCATCCACTGACAGTCAGAGCTATTCTGTACTTAATAAAGGCTCACTGTTCTGGCATGTGTAGGTGTATGAGTACTTATACTTCTGTCATTGTAGGATCCACTTAGAGCGGTGCAGAGCCCTTTTGAGTAGTGTTGTTGAAATTAAGGGCATATTTGCTGATCGTTACTTCTTAAAGGTGTATGTATGTGTGTGTGTGTGTGTGTGTGTTTGTGTGCATGTGTGTGCATGCCCGTTTGTGTGCACGCTAGATGGTGATCAAATATCAGATAGATTTCTACTTGCATTAATGCATTAATTATGAATGAGTGTAAATATAAAACAGCAAATGGTTTGTATTTATATAGTACTTTTCTAGTTTTGAAATTCATTCATTCATTCATCGTCACCCGCTTATCCGCGGTCAGGTCGCGGGGGTACCCGCGAGGGTACTGGTACCCCCAAGATGATATCAGTGGTATAAAAAACTACTGTGTAGTGCCATGTCATCTTTCTGTAGGCACAAATGCACCATTATTATTTATGAACCGCTTCTCTGATTTGTACATTCTTAGTGACATGCAAACAGGCATATCACCTGAGACCTGTTGGACAAATAGGCTAGAGCTCACTGAGTGGCAACCAGGCATGTCAGTTGATGATGAGGAACTCGTCACCAAACAAGAATAGCAACAAGCTAGGAGTGACTTAACTGGGTGTGGAGACAGCTGTAGAACACCAGTCACACATTTACAGTCACAACTGGATGTTTCTAAACCCAAAGTTACACCATTTCACGTTTGTTCAAAAAATGAAAGGTCGAAGTAAATCAAAGCAATACAATGTCAACCTTCAACCCATACTAGACGACCTGCCTCCTGATCCCATTCAAATTCAGTGTTACAATATTATAGCTACCCAGGAGAGCTGGATGTTGTGCTGTGCAGCATGGGGGGCCAAAAGGTTCAGCACCTTTCCAAACTGTCACATCCAGAAGTTCTATAATGATTTGGCCATCGTGGGGCATGTATTGGAGGTGAATGACCTAGAATACAGGGAGACCATCATGGACTTTGCTTGCTGGTGTGAGCTCAACTGGCTCCACATCAACACTGGCAAGACTTAGGAGACGGTGCTCAACCTTAGGAAGAAACCAGCACAGACCACTCCAGTAAACATTCATGGTATGGACATAGAGGCAGGGGAGAACTCTCGATACCTTGGTGTTGACCTCAACAATAAGATGGACTGGATTTATAACAGCCAAGCCCTGTACAAGGGTGAAAGTCGCCTCCATCTGTGGAAGCCGCTGAGATCTTTCGGTGTGCGCAGGGCACTGCTTAAGATACTTTGGTGGCAGTGGTTGTGTTCTACACGGTGGTGTGCTGGGCAGAGGCAGCATGGACAGAGACAGGCTCATTGGGAGTGCAGCTCTGTCCTGGAGCAGGTGAGTGAGAGGATGGGGTTGGCCAAATTAACATCTGTCATGAACAAAAACTCTCACCCATGCATGAGATTCCACTGAGCAGCCCCGTCGTGCAAGACAGAGCTCTACAGCAAGTCATTCATACCAACAGCAATAAAACACTACAACAATAATCAATAACCAATACTGGTCAAATTAATGTACAGATGTCAAAATACAATAATGCATTTGATACACAGTAACAGCCATTACACCCAACTGTGGGTGTAATAAAAAAACAATTCTATTCGATAGTCAAAAAGATATTCACCGCTACCACTCACATCATCTACTTCATCCACAAGCGTTTTGTTGCAGTAACTTGAAAACAAGCACATGAACCAGCAACCTTCCAGTCTTTATTCCAGCGCAAAAGTTAACCTGCCCAAAAAGGGACGTAAACCCTGGACCCTCAGATTAAAAGTCTGATGGTGTAACGACTGAGCTCTCCATTATATAGTTAAATTGGAAAATGCAATGCCTTATTCATTAAGGGTCAAGTGGAAGTTATGGAGTTATAGAACTATTTAGAACTATTTATTTTGTTCATTACCAATGCAACATTGGCAAGGTAAGGCAGAAATGCACAGATCGACCTGCTAGCAGGTGTAAGCTATATCCTGTTATCCTGACCCTGGGGCTGCAGAAGGAGGATGGCAATTATTATTATAATTATTGTTATTATTGTTGTTGTTGCTGCTGTTATTATTATCTCTCTTGCCCCTCTCTCTCCCCATCCTCATTATCACTCTTTCTTCTCCCCCTTTGTTTCAGTTCTCCTCTCCTCCCTCTTTTCTCTCTGCTCACCCCAACCGGTTGAAGCAGATGAGCATCCACACTGAGCCTGGTTCTGCTGGAGGTTTCTTCCTGTTAATGAAGTGTTTCCTCCTTCAGTTGTACATTGTGTATAATGACAATAAAGCATTCTATTCTATTCTACTCAAAGTGCTGCTCATTGTGGGAATCATTGGGTTTTTCTATGTTTATACTATTTTAATGATTTGACCTTTTTTGTAAAGTGTCTTGAGATAATGTATGCTATGATTTGGCGCTATAGAAATTGAAAAAAAATTATATGACCTAAAAGAAATTATATGACTATATGACTAATGGCAAAATAAATAAAGACAGACTCCAGGTAATCAGTGAATCCTGCATCAGCAGCCCCAGAACGAGTGGAAGCAGACTGGGAAACGCAAAGCCTGGAGACATCTGTATACATGTTGGCCATACTGTATATCATCTGCTTCATAAAGGGACAATTACGTGTATTTGGTACTGTTAACACAGTAACAAATGTGGACTCAACTAAAAGCATATAATGTTCATATAGAGGTTGGCAAAATTCCTACTTAAGGAACGTTAGTGTGCCTTAATTGTGAAACTAAAAAAGGTGTAGCATTGGCAGACACCTCGTAGTATAGTTTTGGTCATAGACTACCCTCACCAAAACTATGGTGGGGAGTTATTGCAAGCTGTACTTCACCTCACACGAGGCACCATAGTGTTGCTGCATTTTGGAACACTCGGCAGTCTGCTTCAGGCAGGTCTGCCTGGAGGTCAGACAGCTCTGGTAGAGAAGTCTCCCAGGCTAGGGGAGCAGGAGACATATCCACATGTATCTTGGTGCTGGGTCTGCTCTTTGGGGGGCGCTATATGACAATGTCCACTAATTTCCACCTGTCAAGTGAGCAGCAATCCACACTTAGGTCATGTCATCAACATTGTAATCTGAGCTGGTTTGTGTGTTAGGTTAAAAAAAAACCCAACCTTGCTGCCAGTAAGCTGCTTTTTTGTACTAAACCCACTTTTGCTACTGTTGCACTATAGCAGTGCTTCTCAATTATTTTCTGTTACGCCCCCCCAGGAAGAAAAAAACATTTTGCACCCCCCCACTCTCCGCTGTGACTATAATTAGTATCATTTGTCTATGAAATTGTTATAAGTACACCTCTGCATAACATTGTATCCTTATTAACATAAAAGAAAACAAAAAAAGAAAAAGAAAGAAATATAGACCAACGTACAACAAAGAATAACTTTATCAACATTGTTTTTTAGTCTGCAACAGAAAAGATTTTTGATAATTGACCTGAAATTTAAAAAAAAATCTTATTTAAACTCTAAACATTTTTAACTGACTAATTGAACCATTAGATACTGAAAAATAAAATAAAATAAAATAAATAAAGGATAATAATTTAAACTGATCAGCAACATTAACTCAGGAGCACAATATATAAAACACTTTAACCTACAAAACAAAAATGAATAAAACAATTCGTGCTGGTTTTTTTTATGAAAATGAGGAAGTCAGGATTAATGGCTACAATGAGCACGTTTTGCAGTGAACAGCTTTTCTGATGTTTCGCTGGGTCTTCAGTGCAGCAACAGCAGAGAAACCAGTCTCACAAAGACAAGATGTTGCAAAAGGAAGAAGGATGCCCTAAGAGTGGGTACTGCCTCTCTACACCCAGCCAGAATTCACTCAGTGTCTGTGATGTGAACCTCAGTCTCAATGTGGAGTCAGACGTCATGTCAATGAACTGGTTTGTTCACTGCACTTCTTATCTCTTGCTCTGTGCTGGGTGTGCGCGAATTTGGTCTTCAGTGCAGCAACAGCAGTCTCACAAAGATAAGATGTTGCAAAAGGAAGAAGGATGCCCATAGCCCTCTGCCCTAAGAGTGGGTACTGCCTCTCTACACCCAGCCAGAATTCACTCAGTGTCTGTGATGTGAACCTCAGTCTCAATGTGGAGTCAGACGTCATGTCAATGAACTGGTTTGTTCACTGCACTTCTTATCTCTTGCTCTGTGCTGGGTGTGCGCGAATGCTCGCTGCAAAAAACTATTCACCATAGAGCTAATACTCCCTGCGCACACTCTGACAATGAGAGAGCCACTGCCACCTACTGTAGTGGAGGTGCAATTACACTTTTTTCCTAGTACGGCAATAAAAAAACATGTTCCCCAGGGTCACACGCGCCCCCCCTGGCATCGCACCGCGCCTCCCCAGGGGGGCGCACCCCACTATTTGAGAAGGACTGCACTATAGTAAGGCAAAAAACACTCTCGCACATTGCATTTCAGTGCAGTTACTGTATCCAATGACAATTACATTGGACCAAGACTGGAAAAATCAGTCACCAAATATATCCATTTGTAAGACACAGATTCTTGATTAGTCTCAATGCCAGGTTGAATTAGTTAGGGTGCCAAATGGTTCTCTATAAATGGTGCATTTTTATTTTAATTTAGTTAAATGCAATTCTATTTAAGAGAATTCACAAAAAGTTACCCAGTGTTTGTTATTTTCATCCAATCAGTAGTATATGTTGATGTCACAGTATAGAATAAACTTGCTGATCATGTTTACAGTTTCTGACTTCAGCTGTTTGTCACCAATGTACAAACATGAACATTTCAGTATAAAGAGCAGTGGGATGTCGCAGACTGAGGTTGTACTGCCCCCATGTGGAATAAGAGAGGAGCTCCTTTCCTTGTCTGGTCCCTCTTAGTTAGACAGTCAGCCCCTACGTAAAGTATACTCAAACATGTGAACCCTGAATGCAGCATTTATAACTGGGGGAAAAAAACTATTTTGACAGTTAAAAGGTTCTATTACATTTTCCACATCTTCTAAACCAGACTGAACTGAGAACTCCCCAATCATAGCAGCAGCATGAGTCAAACGTGATAATTTCCTGACAATGTGTTGCAAGAAAAAGGGAAACATGTTTTTAACTGAATAGAAAAGAAAGAAAATGTTTAATCATCAAAAATACCCAATACAATTTTAAATGCCTCAGTTCCACAGACACAAGATAACAAAGACAAAGTAATGTATCATTATGTTAGAACAATTTGAACAAAATAACACAAGTACTTTTCTGAGTTTGTCAAGATGGCACCAGAAAGGAAATGTGCCTGGTCTGGATTGTTTCAAAGTTTCAAGAGTCCAAAATAACATGAAAACACAGTACCCACATCTGCCTGCAGGCAGAGTTAGTGTTAGTCGGAAAACAAAGGCATCTCTGCAAACTCTCTCCACTAATAAAGGTGCTGCACATGCAGGGAAAATTTTGATTGTGCTGCTGAGCTTTGTTCAGCTTATTACATAATTATAGTTGCTTCAGGTTGGCTCACCAAAATTAAACATCTTTTTCCTCAACTTCTACAATGTCTTCACGCACATTGATTTGGTATTATTTATCGACAATAAGGTTTCTGTCACTCAGATTTTGCTCTCATATCATTATAATGAAGGTAAAAACAATCTGGCAACATCTCAACTGACAGTTTTCATCCTAGTTAATTTCAAGACTATTTTGTGTGTATTACACAAAGTAACATGGACTTGGCAAAATGAAAAAAGAAATTCTGTGGAGACTGTATCATCAGAGATTGATATCTGTTTACATAAAGCAAGCATATCCCCTAAAATAACTCAGTACTTCTCTTCTTCTTGGTAGTGTTATTCATGTGTCTGAACTGAACTTTAATTCTTTTTGCCCAGAATAGCATTGTAGTTCCCTGAGATTGAGCTACTGGTGGCTGGAGTCAATAGAAACAGTAACTGATTCAGATGATGTGGTGGTTTTGTAGCTGCCCAACTGCTGCATTGGTAACACACACACACCCAGCCAAAATAAGAGTGAGATTTACAAAGTGGATATGAACTGAAGGTAAGAAAGTCCGACATTTGGCAGCAAGATCTTCACACTTAACATAATATTAAAGTCCTCTAAGACAGTTTCATACCCTTCAAAATCGATGCACACATTTGTCAGAAAATCTTGAAACAATTCAGTATTTTGAGAACTTGTCTTTTATACAATTTCCAAGAAACAACTTTCAGTCTTCATTGCATGCGAGGCCAATCACAGACTGCAGCTTAGTGTCTCAGCTGCCTTCACAGAACTGAAAAGCTTGTGGAAACCATGAGGGAAGTCATGTAAATAGTGCATTTGGCATTCAAGTGGTCTTGAGAAGAAAGCTAGGTGGTAAAAAAAACTGTCATAACTATCAGTGTCTAGAAGCCAGCAAGGCTAACAACTTAACAAGCTGGCAGGCATGTAATAGTGCAGGAAATGTATCACAGGTGACAACTGTTGGAATATTAACATTTCCTTCGACATATTATATAACTCAAAAAAAATATGAACAACAAACACTTCAAGACAAACTTTCCATACAACAAAGCATGACTTCTTGTCCTACATGTTTCTGAATTTTTTGCAAACAGATCATACTTCCTAAACTCTGAGCTTTCAGAAAACGTGATGTTAGTCCCACAAAGGAGTCATTCTTATGGACTTCAAGCCACAACCCCATTTGAAGGCAGCATTAAAAACACCAGGCTTGTGTCGATCAAATGTGTTTTCTGTTTACATTTTGAATAACTGAACTATATTTAAAACCTTAATTTACATTAGTTGAATTATTGCTCTGTCTAAATCTCAATGGAACAAATAACATATGTAACCTTGCTATGGCATGAAAGCTGTGCTATCATATGAGCCCCATCTAAACACTCAGCCTTCCATCAGTATGAAAGAAAGGCAAAACAGGGCATTAGAAAGTCAGCAGATAAAAACAATAACAACAAAAAACCCCTTCCACAATATTCAGTCCACAAGTGCCTCACTGCTTCCAACCTTCACGAAGATGCTAGGATGTATGAAACTAGATCATGACGAATCCACGTTCTTCTTCCAGTCATCCTGACACTCTCTCATGCTAATGAGGCACCCAGTTGAATAGACTGAAGTCAGAGATTCATGTTTATTTAAGTAAACAAATTGGTATAAACAAGGACATTGATGGTCTGAAGTTTTCCCACACTGAGTAAAAAGTGCTACAGAACTGAGATCTGTGCAGAGTTGAGGATGGAAGGGTTTTTATATTAATAATTCTGATCTCTGGGTGACCAAGAGCCTACTGACAGTGCAAATAAAAGCAAAATGTGGGCATACAGTAATATCTCTGATGATTCCACAGACTCTCTCTGCTTGAAATCCTTGTGGATCAAATGTTCCTTAAGGGGTGGCAAAACTCCAGGGACTACTGGATTCAACTGTTAAGTTAATGACACTTACTAAAATATTTCTTTTAGACTACTGAATTTGACTGCTGACCATTTATTATCAAAAATGTATAGGCAGCAGAACGAATGAAACCTGGGCAAAGAGAAATATGCCTGGTAAAAATTACGAGGCCATCAAAGTGCTCGTGTATACCAGTTTGTGTGTTTCTGTGTAAAACATGTGATAAATCCAGGGATAAAAGGCCACAAAACAGGCCTGAAAAGGTCCAGTGAGCCATGGCTCAATCTAGTGAAATGATATCCGATATACCACTGTCAGTTCCTCCTCCAGCACCTCCACCTCCTCCTGTGATGACCCTGGTTTCATGGATGGAGCTGACGCCATGGGTGGTAGTGTCATAGTGGCTGCTGGAGGAGACCAAGGCTGAGCTTGTGCTGGCTGCAGCTGCACTTTGCATACTGCTGGTCAGGTTATCCAGGAACATCTGAGGTCTGTAATGCTGAGCAGGAAAAACAAGCTGTTGAGAACCAACATCCGTGACACTGAGAAGCTTTATGATTATAAACTCTCTGAACACTACATAATCCAACCACTGTTTTATTCTATAATATTTACTTCAAAATGTTTATAATGGCATAGTCTTCCATGAAACATGACTACTGTAATAACAACTGCCACCTGACCAGAAGAAGAGCAACAAATGTGTCCTTGTCCAGCACTCCAGAGCTTAACCAGCATTAGTAACAGGGTCTCAGTGGGCCAAGATTTATGAGCAATAATTAAGCAATAATGTGTGAATGGGATGTGAAAGAATTTGGATTTGACTAACTCTCTCTGGAAGTAGTATAAGAAATGTCCCACTATAAGCAGCGATTTTGGGCTCTTCTGTTGTTGTAATATCAAGAAAAAAACCAAATAACTCCAATTTTAATGTTAAAAATAAAAATCTCAAACCATACCTGAGTATCCGCTTGAATTAAGGAAAACAAATCCAGGCCTAAAAGATAGGAAACATACAGGAGTTTACTCCCAGCACTACTTGTGGTCATGACATTCAATCTACCCAGACTCACTTTGCATGTCTGTGGGGATGGTCGCCAGGGTAGATGGATGGAAGGGGACTGCATAGTCAGCAAGTGTAGAGGTCAGATACGTTGGGTCCAGGGACTGGACATTGGGCATGCGCATAGTGGGCTGGTAGGTCAAGACTCTGTGATGAAACAACAATCTCTGTTGGCATGCTTTATGTCCAAAACACAGTTAGTGCATCACAAAGCTCTGTCTGCAGCTATGTGCTCCAAATCTTAACCAAAACTGCTGATTTGGCGATGACAGTGTTGACAAAGATATGTCACTTGGTGGCAATAGTGATAGAAAATAAGGATGCTCCAGTACCAATTGATATTCCCACCAATTAGTTTGATCACTGATCTCTCTCAACTCCACTAAGAAGAAAAAAAAACAGCTGTCACTGATATTTTTCAGTATATACTTTTCTATTTTTTGTTAACTTCGATGAATAACACGTTATCAATTCAACATGACAATGGCTGCATCACGGGCTTCATCTTTCTGGCAGTGTAACCAGGAGTGTGATTACCGTTTGCTTTTCCTGGCTGCAAATGTTTGTGCTCTCCTTCAAGCAGAAGATGGTTATGGTATGGTACTGTTGTCAAGACAAACTTGTGAAGACAAACTTAATAAACTGTGTGAATGATGTGAATCTGTCAGTCCACAATTAATGCATTAATACTTGAAAGTTCTTGTTAATTCAGCAACTTGAAGTAATTTTTTTCCTTTGTGCAAGAAAAATGTGCGAGTGTGTGCCGCAGTCTTTAGGCTCGATCGATAGGTAGGTAGGTACTTAATTCATCCAAAACTGGGAAATGGTGTTGTGGTTGGTTAAAGCACGAATCATTTTGTCTTTTTATTTCATGCCATTTGTAAAAGTGGTGTGATTTTAATTTGTTTGTCGATGGGGGATTTAACACCAAATACTGCAGTCTGCTGTGTGCGATCACAGCCCGGCAGGACAAATGCTTCATGTGTGAACAGGGCGTACTCATACAGACTGCAGACTGCGCAGGTGAAAACTGACACAGGCTGACAGGTGAGTATAATAATATGTACAATGTGATTCTGAATTGAAAACTATTGAACTTGAGAGTAATGGGATTCAGCTCTGTAGTGTCACAACAGGTGTAAACAGGGACACAGACCCCATTAGCATGAGCCAATACTACTTCAAATGATCTGTGATCAGCACCAAAGTCCTGCTACATGCTGCTCTTTCTCTTCCAAAATAACATTGCAGACGTACCCCTTCGCATGCATCTCCTCATTACTGGTAATGTAAACACAATGTTTCTTCAATGGAGGGTCTGTGTCCTCATCATCAGATGAGGAGCTCTCCAGAGTAAGATCAATCACATCAGCCTTCTTGGTGGAGCTGACCTCAGTAGAATGGGGCACCAGCGATGTTTGGCGTAAAGGAGCTGAGATGAAAGGAAAAATCATTTAAGACGTTGTCAACAACTTCCACAAAAATACATTCATCCAAAATTGTATTGGCCTCTTTCTATACAACTTTCATTTCCTGTCCATAGCGTTCAAGGCCACTGTTTTGTAGCACATACTGTACAATAAGACAAGATTCTAAGGTCTTGACCTATGTGCTTTGAGATGATGTAAATTATGATTTGACACTATACAAATAAAATGTATGTATGGCCAGTATTTCTGGCAGCAGTTCATATAAACAAACTTATAATAAAAGTGTATGTGTGTTGACATGTTCTCTGTGTGTATTGTTCCCACAAAAACACTGCTCATTTGGATCAGCTTAACCCTAGATATCAAGGTGAAACACTTACTATCCACTTTTGAAGCTGACTGAGATGGGACCTTGACTGCTTCTTTTTTTGGTCTCATAGGACACCATGTTCCATCCTCCTGAAACTTGATTTCATCCAGATCTGAGCAGTCGTTCAGGATTTCCAAGAATAAACTAGAAGAAAATAAAATAAACTCCACAATGGAAAATCTTGCAGTAACTGGTAAATATTATTTTATAAAACCAATACAACAGAGCTTATGACTAATGCCTGAGCTTATTTAATGTGGAATAAATGGCTTTTCATGCCCATGTTACCATCTTACAGCTCGCAAGGTACCTGCGTGAGTAGCAGTCGTGGTCTCCGTGGTCTGAGCTGCGCTACTTGTTGTTTAACTGCCCCAGGGTCAATGTCTTATGAATGTCACAAAATAATTTGCAACAAATCGTTTCTGTTAATCTAGTAATTTGTTTAACAAGGTATTGGTTGTTATCACAGGACTGGAAGATGCTTCATTGCAGAACTCTAAAGTTTAGCTGATTAAATAGCATGTCTTTTATTTGAGAAAAATACAGTAGTTATTAACAATAGTCAGAAATCTCACACTGGAGCTGTGTGAACAAGACCATCATCTGCTCCAAGTGCTGCTGGTTTGGTCTAAGTGGAGGATGCTGGTCCCACCTCCTTCTCATCAGACATCCCTTCTAGTTCCCATTTGTTGCCTCTCTTCAGCCAGTTGAGGCAGTTAGCCGTCCACATCAAGTCTAGTTCTGAAAAGACTTCTCTCCAATTTTTGTCTTTGTTGCTAAAACGTTTGTTTTGCTTCTAATATTGTCACCTCTCAACCTTAAATAAGAGAATGTTTTAGATCAAGAAAAGCGACCTAAAGGACATCACACCTCATAAACCTACATAAACAATAGGAATAGGAATAGGAATAAGTCTTTTTCAAGTCACAAGGCCAACACAGTTAGAAAATCAGAGGATTAACTTATGTAACCTGCCACTGGCAGCATAAAAATAACTCAAATATTCAACTGCCTCAGTACCTCCACTCTAAATTTTACACTCTAAAAGAATGATTTTTATATTAGGAGTTTTTTTTTCTCTCATGGTTTCTTGACATGACAGTATTCTATTGTTGATGTCAGAAATTACAACAAACATTTCTAATACTCCAGAATCAACATAAAAACTACAACTTTGTCACATAGCAAACATTTTTAATCGTTACTTTAAAATTGAAATGCTATGCAGTCACCGCTACACGGCTTTACTTGAATGTATAATAAATATAAAATGATTAATTCTCACCAGACTAACTGTTAAAATTGTTCAACTGCCACAGCAATATTATGTGACAGGATGTGTTTAATAGCTTAATTAGTTAAACTAACCCATCGATGATAAGGCTCTCATACGCAGCCTTCTTGTCACACACAGGACAAATCCAGGTGGGTTTCTTCTCATTCATCTGAAGGTAGAGGGCAGCGTCAAAACACTGCAGGTGAGAGCAGGTCACTGCCCGGCAAGGCACTGTAAGTCGCATCTTACCTAGCTGGAGGACAAGACACATGTAAGTCAGTTGCAAAAGGAACTGAGGACCTTTCCACAACTAGTAGGACTAGGACAGTGTCTGTTGTGTGGTTTGTTTCTGAAGTTGTTTTCAAATATTAACTCCAGAGAATGTCCCAACAATTGCCAACCTATATTATCTGGTATTTTCCTTTCACATGCAGCAAAACATTCTCACCTTAGGATCAGGGATGAGGCAGGAGGCAATGGAAGGACACAACATCAACTGTGTTGCTCATGTGTTTTGTTAACAGTACATCAACACAGGTGTCGGCCTGTAACACCTAAAGCTCTAATCATTAAATCACATTTTGGTCAGTGTCCACTATGTGTATGTACTACTTTTTCATCCTTAGATAGTTGTATTCTTTTTCATATCTGTCACATGTTGGAAACATCAAGACAAACACTCACTTATCTATAACATTCCACTGACATGTCAACGTGCTGACTGTATACAACAGATCAGTCTGTCCCGTCTCGCAAAGTGGTCAGACACTGGACGCCACATATTCAGTGTGAACACAAATGTCATGTTAAGACTCTGAGTTAATCCACCAGACCTCCTGGTATAATGTCAGTTGAAATGAATTCGAAGTCTGGACTATAGCTGGATTCATTGCTGGTGAGTGGAAATATATGTAAACAAATGCGCAGCGAGAGGTGCAGCAAACAAGGACTCATCTGACTATATATTCTCTATGTCCGGCCTGAAGGATGAAGAGGATTTGTTGCTCTTGTGAATGCACCTGTGCAGAAAAGCTGGATTTATTAGAGATTAACATGCGCCTATATACACGGCACAGCTCGTGATTACACACATGATTAATAAAAAACTTTCCTCTGCAGAGAAGTGTTCTCTTGAACTGCCTAGCACATTTGCCACTGTAAGAGAAATATAAATAAAGGGATTTGGAGATAGCACCCAAAACCACATTAATTAATATTTGTGATAGAGGTCCTAAAGACAGCAGTGATGGCCCACTCACAAATATGGTGCATTACAATAAGACCAGCATATTACCAAAAATCTCAGCACAAAGACCAAAATAAGGTGCACACAACTAAGTTCTATGCACCAGGTTTGCATGAACAGTAAGAATATGAAAGTTTAAAAAGAATGGCCAGCAGGATCCAATCTTGGTGCATTTTAGTATGTTAAGGATTTGGGATTTGCAGACTTCCAACAGCTGCTGATGCCTTCCACTGCCTTACCCTGATCCATGGAGGCAATAAACAAATTCAGTCCCATAAGGTCTGAATTGTTCCCTGTCAAAAACAAATTAAGATATGCTATGGTCAAATAAGATTTGGCACAGATGTTTCATTTACCGGACACATAAGTGACACTCGAAGACTTGTCGTGGCAATTTCACTGTCCGGATCTGCCGTCAGCTTCTCTTTAACTGGAACACAGAGAGCAGGAGAAAGAACATAGAATAAGCATATCATTTACCAGAAACGATGAAATACAATACATTTAACTTATGTGCTCAATTCAATAGTTACTCAAAGCTCTGGAGTGGTCTGGGTTTCTGATGCCTTTCATCCTCAGCCTCTGCAGCAGCAGTGGGGATGTCAGTTGTCTCACCAGGTAGACAGACATAGAATAGGTCTGAAATATGGGATCAAAATACTTCATTTGAGAAATCACTGTTAATGAGCACAAATATGATATCACCATGCAGAGAAGAGGAAAAGATAAAGGAAAGAATTCCAAACAAGTTTTGATCTCACTTTTCCAATTTCAGGTGCCCAAGTCACTGAAATCTGATTGGGTACAGCAGATGAGAGTCGGACAAGCGACGTAATGTTCAAAGGTCTTCCCGATCTCTTCTGTTCCACGCCATTTTTGGGTGGCGGTGCATACCCCTACAAGAGTAAAACAGAATTTTCACTGTAGTCAATTTAGTTATTCTTTTTAATTGGAACTTTGTCATTATTAAAACTTACTGGCAAGGGAAAGAGCTTCCCATTGACTTTTATACAAAGACTGTTGGGATAGTTGTCCTCTTGAGAGCAACTTGTCTCTGACAAGCAAAACCTGAAAACAAATATACACATTTAAGAGCCTGAATATATATTTCATGTTAGGATAAATAAATACTTTTATGTCCGGATTTTTTTTAACAACAAACATAGATATAAATTATCTCTTATCTTGTCCTTTTGTTTATCAGATGATCTTAACACACTGCCCTTGTTGGCTTTACATATGAAAACAATGCACAACATACATATATTAATTCTTATTATCATTTCTCTCAACAGGAGCGGCATGCTCAATGCTGGTCGGACAGGATTCTAAAAGCATACATGTCAGGAATGGCATTCCACGTGTCAAAGGAACGCTTGTAAGCTTTGAGGAAGCTCTCAATCTCATCCCATCTGTGCTTCTGCGCAAGATTAGCCTACAGATCTGCTGCCATTTTTTTGGCAATTTGGCAATCCAAGCCATTATCATCAGCTATGCCGAACAGTTCAATTTCAAAATTGTCATGATCTAGTGCTGGTAACGTTGCCATGTTTAGGTGTGATGGATTGATGTTGAGTTTTTTGCAAACCACTAAATGTGGTTTGCATTGCGGTGATTGCTTGCTGCAAATACCCACAATGTATAGCAATGTGAGTCCAACCAATCTGGACTGTCCAGTTGGACAGTCCAGATTACAGTTAGTTTTATGAATACTGAATTTAATAGAGTCAGAGTGTAGAGTAAAATGAAATAAAAATAGCTGATTTCATTATTTTTATTTGTTTATTTTCCTACCCTGGTGAGAGTCACAGCAGGAGATTATTACTCCTGTCAAATTTTAGAGCGTCAAGTCACGTGACAGCTTGCCCTCACTTGCTGTGTCTGTGTAGAGTTGATGGCAAGCAGCTACAGACACTGTTTTTGACATGATTTAACGTAACAGGTTGCAAAAAAATGTACATACAAATATCCTTTGTAACGTTTATATAACATATTTGCTGACGGCGCCCATGATGTTTAATCCGACCTTGATGAAATGTTTTGTGGCGTCAAACATCTCATCCACTGCTCCATCGTGGGTAGTAGATAATGAGACTTGTTTTTGGTGAACTATGCCTTTAATATGCATCTGCACTAATCCCAAAGCACTGGCAGAAATAATCATGCAGTGAGACAAACACTTGTTGGTCCTTCTGTATGAATTTATAAAGGATGGATTGGTTTGGTCTTCAAGGAATCACTATTAAGTATGTGTTTCTTGGTTTAGAGTTTACAAAAAAAAAAAAAACATTATCACCTCAGTTGAATTTGAACCATATAGTCTCTTCTGCCGCCTGGCAGAAAGTCCCTGAAAAAGAGAGAAACACGGTTCACGCACAAGTATGTGATTCTGAGCATTTGTTTAATTACTGAGATTGTATCATTTCTACCTGGATATGCAGACTTCTCGAACTTGCTGTGGTGTCAAAGCAAAGATAAAATATTTTTCTTGGTGGTAACGCTGCGCAGTACTTGCTCCTGAACACACAAGTGACTGTAAGTTAAGCACTGGAAAAGAACACTCACACATGCATGCTCTTGAGAAGTGGGACAAAGCAGGATCCAATACTGAGTAAATTAAACCTTAAGCTCAGACAAATCAACTGCGAATTAACATTAAGTTGTGTTTTGACACAGTCCTAACTGATACATTTGTACTCAAGTTATTCTTGAACTATACAATATTTTTTAAATAACTCAGGACTACAAAGCCCTTAAGTGAATTACTTTTTGTATATATTGTCATCTGGGATTTTTTTTGCATTTCCTTTTTGATTCATTTATTTTTTTAATTGAACTACATAATAGAGTATGAACTTCACCTTAAACAGCTATCAAATATTTCAATTTTATTGTCATGTGATGAGATATGTTACATTTGCACAAATGATCAAACAATTTCTCAAACATATACAGTATATGAAATATGATTATCAAACTATTCATCTGATGGAGGTGAAAAAACCCTGATGGAATTGACCCATATCTGATGATAGTGACAAAAACTTGACTTTGTGGTAAATAGCTCTCACATACTGAATTGATGAATAACAGCACAAGCAATGAAAACAATTGCAGTTACCACATGTTTAATGGCACTTACAGAGGGTGGCGTGAGCTTCAAGAATGTAATTCTAATATTCCTAAAATCAAGAACATCAGTGCAGTTGCTCCTTAGTGGACAGAAGATGAATACACTATGTGTAGTATATTATTTACACAGTATGTACACATACATAGTTATAAAGCCACGGCAGAGGGCCAAAGTGCCGTAGATTGCTGCCCCCTTGTCTACAGTGCAAAAGGCTGCACTCAAATGTAATGATAATCTCTTCACTACATTAGACTCTGAAGCCTGTCATAAAAAATGAAATGAAATTTAACACTTTTGCTGTGTGGGAAACTAATGCTGAAACATGTTTTGTGAAGTCATATTGTCTAAAGTCATAAAGATCTTACCTAGACTTGAAGGCTTGATTAGGACATCCAGTACATCATAGAAGGGCAGGGGCTTCATCTGAACATCAGGGTGGACAGGAGGGAGTAGAGATGCTGGCTGCTGGAGATTCATGTTGAATTTGAAGTTGTGCAACGAGGGTGAATCACCAGTCAGGATGAAGTAGGTTTCACAGGCCTGATTCCTGCTAACAGAGATGTCAATGTTCAATACAGTTCTCTTTCAGTAGTACCTTCATGTGAGTAACAATTAGCGGCAGGTGACACTACAGTCGTGAAATAATGCTAGAAATAAAAATTTTTGAGGGTTCATTCTTTCACTGATTATAATCTCTGCATCTAAATCAACTTTAACACTGATGTCCTGACTGTGCGCATGTTGTATGTGGCAGATTAAGTACATGCCTCATAAACTCTAAAGCAAAGGAACAAAGCAAACTAATTGCCAGTACCTTCTGGCTCTAATATTTGTAAAGAATTGGACCAGAATGAACCAGACAACACATTTAAAATGTATTAATGATTTCTGTCATACATACTCATTTAAGCTCTGTATTATTCGTAGTAGTTTTGGAGACGCTGTAAAATAGATGACAGAGGAAACATTGTACCGTAATGATTGGGTTAATACTGTCCAGCATCACCGAAAGTCAGCAAGACTCCATGATGTAGCTTTTGTTATAAAAGCATGACGGAAGGAGCAGCAGGCAGATAGAGGCTGTAATAATCTCTGGTCATATTTAACACATGCTAACATCCACTGTGACCAAAACACATACATCTAACAAATGAAGTCTTAAAACACAGTTTAAAAGATGCAATTTCAGGGCTAATTGGAGTGTCAGTCTTATGGACACCACAGGAGCTGTTCTGTTTTATAATGTCAGCAGGTACTGGAATTGTTTAACCTTGAAACGACGAACGAAAAAAAAAGTGTTTTATAGAATCAAAAACTTCACCCACTCCTCCATCGCTATATTGCTGACGAGATAAGAGTGCATTTTTATTTATCGTGAACTATCCCTTAAAATACCGTGGGGCTGCGGCCCGGGGTCGACCCTCTCTCTAAACACAACAAAAATGGAAGCCAAGGCAGAACATTGCTTTCGACGTATTGTTGCAGCCCAAATAGACTAAGCTGTCCGCGCGCGTGAGTGTGTGTGGAAGACGACGCGCAGCACCAGGACAAGCTGCATTACTGTACGGCGATGCTTTAACTCACAACAAAGTCACGATCATAATGGTGCTGAGTGTTGATATTGTGGCGATAATTGAAAATGTGTGTTGATTGATAAATGTCAACTGCAGAGGGTGTGTGTCAGTGAGCCGGGTGCTCAAACGTTTGTTTGTGGAGTGTTCTTGAGTCGCTGTCAGTGTCTAACATGCCAATTCGACAAATCCAATGAACGCGCAGACTATGCATGTAAACTGTAAATATATTTACAACTAGGCTAAACCTGTTAGCTTTAAAGCTAACTGCAGAGACATTACCGACCCGATACGGACCGGCCTCCTATTGTTCAGCAGTGCACTACATTATCCACCGACCAACTCTGGACACCATGTACTATATTGTTCATCCGCTTCGTGCTATCGGTCCTTGTTATGTTATTTTTCAAGGCGAATCATGTTCAGTGTTTTTGTCTTCGCCTACCCGTAAGTTCTCATCCTTCGCCATTTTGTCGATCCGGTCATCCCGCCTGTCGTGACGACTTCCGGGTAGCGTCAGGCCTTTGGTGTTGTTGTTGTTGTTATTGTTCCTCGTCTTCCTCTTCTTCTTCCCCTTCTCCTTCTCCTTCTTCGATTGGCTGTGAAGACTTGGCACGTTACCGCCACAGGCTGGTCTGGAGTTTGCATCGGAAACCTTTTACTGTCATTGTTTGCAAATAGACATTAAACACCAAATTGGCAAAAGAAATCTCCTTCCCAAACCAAAATTCCTCAACCCTAATGGAAAATATCACTTGTTTAATTAAAACAAGGAGCAATCATGAAAAAGCAACAAGGTGCAAGGGAGTGCTTCGGACTGAAGATGGCAGACGATGACAAGGAGAACAAGAACATATTATGTTGTATCAATTTCCTCCATTGGAAGTATCATTGACCAAAGAAGACATTGACACCATAAATCCTACCAGTGGTTAGAAAAGGTGTGAAGGATAGCTCAGAGGCTCTGATCATGGCACACAAGACTAACCAGACTAACCAGCTCTAACCTTGAGACCCATAGAAGTCATGGTCAACCACAGGGGACAAAGTGGAGTTGGACTTCCTCCAGGTCCAGATATTCATTCAGGATGGATAAGCCACGTCCCCAACCCTATTGAGGAACTTTGGAGTTACATTTGACCAGGACAAAACAAGTCTCTAGGACAGCCTCCGTCCACCTGCACAAATATTAAAAAATATTCTGTCTTAAAAGGATGCTATAAAACTACTTGTTATCTCTAAAATAGATCAATGAAACTCGTTATGTCTGAGTACATCTGTAATAATTCACCAGTTGCAGTACCACTACTGATGGAAAATTCCTTTTATTTATTTCATTTCATTTTCCAACCGCTTATCCGTTACCGGGTCGCGGGGGTAGCAGTCTAAGCAGGGGCCCCCGCCCACGACTGCCACCCAAATCACATTGCACCAGTCCCTTCTGAGACCTCCTGCGGGTGGTGAGCCTACTGGAGGCCTTTATTCATTATTTATTTTTATTTTTATTTTTTTATCTCTCCTTTATTAATATGGAACATCCTTTAGTTTGGCCTCCATAGGCCCCAGACTGCTGGAGGAACTCCAGTGATACATTTGACACTTTTCTGTGCCTGCTTCTGGTACTGCGAGATGTTTCCCACAGTTGTCAAGCGCTTCCTCACATCTCACAGGAACTGTTGAGTAACATCCGAGCCTTTATGTGTGTTGAAATAATGTCAGTTTAAATTATAATAATAATACAAATTTCATACCCGCGACCCAGTAATGGACCAGATGAACAATGATGATGAACGTTTTATATGAAAGCAAGACCCTCTCGAATTTAGCTCTAGAAGAATGCCTACAAAAATGTCTTACAATTCAATCATTGACATTTTGAATTACATCCAGTCTTAAAACTTATAAACAGGTCAACTGTCGTTGTCAGCTCAGGGAAAAGTATAGGAAGTAGTGACCGTACATGCTGTTACACACTCTCTGTGGACCAAATCCATATTCGCCGCGCTGTGTATTCTGGGAAGACGCACTAGTCAAGATGGCGGCGAGCAGGAGGCTGGCCAAGGTAAATCTTCCGATCCCGTTATTTTCCTACAAAATGTAAACTGGAATGATTCATTGGCGGCTAGGGACACATTCGTCCGTCGCCTTAACTCATTTGGTATTGTGTTCTGTGAAGAAGCAGTTGGCAGCAGGTTTAGTTGTAAATGTATTAAAAACGAGAGGTCACCACTGTCCACCCAGCCGACACAGTATTAACGCTAGGCAGCAAAGCACCGGCAAATTAGGCCAGCAAATCTCGGGTCAACACTGCGAAGAATACAATCGAAATGGTGTTTCGTATACCACCAACAACACCGGCTCATGAAGCTGAGTGTTATATAACCGACCCAGGGACCTTGTAATGTGTCAAACACAGGATCGCAATCGAGTTTCCACCGCACAAGGCGTTTGCTAATCAGCTAAGTCGCTAGCTTCAGAGCTTAGCTGCGTTTCAGCTAGCTAGCCAGCGAACGTCAGCCAACAGTCAACCGGCTTTGTCTGTTATCAGATCGTGGGTGCGCACCTTACACTTTTCACACATGTTCTATTTGAAAAGAGGTGATAGCATATGATGTGTGTTACTGTATTCGGTAACCTGTGTGAGATCGTGTACCTCTCTTCCTGTAACATGCACCTTTATTTCAGAAAATGACCAATGTGGACTACATTGGCACATCACGTTAGTTTCACTTTTCATTTAACAGATGTTTTACTTAAAGTACAATTGTCTGCTTTTATGTGAAAGTAGAAGTAAAATTGAATCACTGCTGACCCATGCAAATGTGTAATTTAGACCGTTTTTGAATATTTTGGTAATTCTATTGTAGAAAAGGTAGATAAGAAACTGAGAAACTCAGCATTTTGAGGGGCCAGGGTCAGTGGCAATTGTCTCTTAACAATAGTTTAGAATTCAGTGTTTGACTTTTCACACCAATAGTACAGTCTAAAGTTTTTGATTTTCAATCAAAAATCGCACATTATGGGTGCTGTGATTATTTAACCCATTTTCACCAGCTCATAACACAACACACAGGCAGTCAATAAACTAATTATTGAAACACTACAACCATATTATTAAAATATAATCTCATGAAATAATTCCACTTAAAACTGATGTATTTTTTTATCAAGCATGGGACACCTTTTATGTGAGCCTGTTCTGTGTGCACTATAACATATGTTAAGTGTAGGGTTGAGTATAAAGTAGTGATGTCTTAATACCAAACAGTTGGTAGTTGATACAGATACCATTACATTTCCATGATTTTTGTGAGCCAACCAGATACCTCATCAGAAAAAAAATAATAAATTCCATTTACTTTGACATCCACTAATTAAAAAAACACTAATATTATAACAGAACAGAAGCATTAAGACAGTATTAGTTTATCAGGTGTAGTTGAATGACTTAAATAAAACAACACAGGCTGCCCAAGCAGTGTTCTAAAACCCACACCAATACTCCATTGCAAGTGTCCTGTCACACAAAAACTAAATAGGGCTGGTGTTATGCTGACTTTTCCGTGCCTCATGAGAAAGACATGCCTATCTGGAGATCGCACACAGCTTAAGATGATGATACTATTGTCATGCCAAGGTTTATTATATTCTTTATAATGGTAAGTGGAAATATTTGTATGCCTATGTGTCAGCGACAGTCAGTGGCCATATTGTCTATTTGTCCCATTACCTTATATGTCAATAATGCCTTTAGGGAATTTCTTCAAATTTTAACTTGATTTCACTTTGATAGTTTTAGGGCTCAAGGTAAGTAGTTTACACGTGTATGTTTATGTTTTTTTTAAAGATGGTATCTTGAGGGCCGCTCCAGAGACTGTCTTCATATATTGTCAAAATGTTCTATTGGACCCAAAATGATGTGGTTATCCTTGGGTGTCTGAAGGTCAAAGTTTGTCTCCTTGTTCAGTTCAGTTTCTATTTGTAATTATGATCTGTGCATTTTATGACTATAATTCATGTTTCAGATATCTACAATTTAATTGTGACTAGTCCTAAGTGGGGGATGTCACATTATGAAATTTGGGTGCCATTATTATTGTCAGAGGAAACACAAGATTTGTGCACACACAAATGATTAGACTTGGCCCGTGAAACGTTCCTCTGACAAGGCACTTTCACTTTTTGTGGCTGTCACTTACAGTAGAGTCTCTCTGACAGACAAGCCATCATTCACAATATAATTTGGTGTCAATATTCACACACAACTGGTGATGTTTTATCCAGCAGGTTCTCTCAGTAGTTGAGACTATTTAAGCTGTTAAATTTGTTAAAAATTGTGTTTTGCATCTTTGTTTTACTGTCACGTGTATGCTGTCGGCCGTTGCCTTGTTTGTTACCTGAACACTGCATTGAAACCATCAAACCAAAAACGTATGTTGCCCTGCAGCAGAACATCACTGAGGTATTTCCCTTATAAACTAAGCAAAGAGGAAAAATACTAAGGCCCAGGTTCATACCTCAATATAAAACATATGAGATCAACTATTTGCATATTTTGCAGCGACCATCTTTGGAGGCTTCAGTGTAAAGTATATGGCACTTTTAATGAATTGGATTGTACGATTCTCCTGTCTTAGACATTCTTGAAATGCAGACAGCATCGTCACATCGTCTAGGCATAGGTTGATTTACTGCCCCACTTCTTGTTAGTTCTCAACCAATTTTATAATTGACTATATTGATACATTGTTGCTGATTTAGTTATTCAGACCTCGTCTTGATTGTGGGATCACAATCCCTCATAGCACACTTAGAGATTGTTTCAGAAACATGGTCACATTTGTTTTAGCTGTTTGAATGGAAATGTGTCTAAATGCATCATAATTCTGCAAAATTGTTATCATTGAAGATTCAGGAACCAGGTCATGTTCTGGGTCAGGCCTGGGTGATATGGCCTTAAACAAATATCAAAATATTGTAGGCTACATTGCAATGCAATACATTAAAGCCCACAGGAAGTGGCTGAGCTAGTGGTCCCTAACCTAGTGGATGCTGTCAGGAAGCAGGGCATTTAGGTTTAAACATGGTGTGAATACTAAAATATGCATGCATGCAGAAGAGTTTTCTGGAGGAGTGAGGCCGTGTAGTCTGTTGTGAGAGAGGCATGTCGAGAAAGTTTAAAGTTTCTTGATGCTTAAACATTCTTAAACAGGTGCAGGACACTGGTCTAAAGTGAATATTGGATCCCTCATTATAATCCCTTTTATGGAGTGAAAATTAATAGACATTATGTATGTGATATGTACTGTATGACATAGCTGCTTGGGATATCCTTTTTTATCTTTTTTTATTGTTTAACATAGTGATTTTCAACAGCTGTGTGTTGTGAAAATTATCAATTATTTTAATTAAAAAGTACATGGATCCATGTGGATGTGGTGTGTGGATCCAAAGATGCATGTTCATGTTCCACCCAACAATGATCTTAACATTTTTAGGTTTAATAATTCAGGGTACAGTATAGAGCACACACACACACACACACACACACACGTGTGTGTGTGTGTGTGTGTGTGTTGGAAAACTTGGTTTAACACACGTCTGCTTCCTCTTTCAGGAGCTTGAGGAGATTCGCAGGTCTGGAATGAAGAACTTCAGAAACATTCAAGTTGATGAATCAAACCTATTGTCATGGCAAGGGCTCATTGTTCCTGTAAGCAGCCACCCTTGTCTGAATGCTTTTATTTCTAAAAGCCCACACTTTCCTTTATTAACCTCCCTCACTTATTTTTTTTTTCTTAGGACAACCCCCCTTACGACAAAGGTGCGTTCAGGATCGAAATCATTTTCCCCACCGAATACCCATTCAAGCCTCCGAAGATCACATTCAAGACAAAGATCTATCACCCCAACATTGATGAGAAGGGCCAGGTGTGCTTGCCTGTGATCAGTGCTGAGAACTGGAAGCCTGCCACCAAAACTGACCAAGGTGAGAGAAAGATTTGTTTGTTTGTTTGTATATTAACTTTTAATATAACTACAGCCTTTTCTGAAGTTTGTGGTAGTCCTGTTTTACTCAAATAAATACCAGTATTATATACTATGAAACAGTCTTCCACCTATACGTCAGTGCTCTATGTGTACTTATAACTTCAGTGATAGTATTTATTGTTAAAGTGTGAAAGTGTGTGCAGGTCAGTGGGCGAGTGAACAGGAAATCTACCTTTGTGCCGGTCCTGAAGCAGCAGTGGCTATAATACTTCAGCAATGGAAAACTGCTAAAAGAAGGAACATGGTGCAAAAAGTGAATTCATTATATTCAGTTACAGCATTCATGCAGTTGTCTACCTCCATACAGGAGCCTAAATATGAGCATGTGTGCTACTACTCACTACAACACTACACTACACTACTACCCTCTGCTGTGTACATCAACCTAACCTGATGTGGCTGTTACCTTATTATAGCCAGATGAGGGGAACTCATGTTTCAAAAGGCCAGTTCTGTGTAACGCTGAGTCAGTTTCCCAGGCAATATACTCCATGAACCTAACCTGCTCACTGGCAGGTTTGCTTCAACTAAACCTGTGTTTCCCCTGCTCTGAAGTTGAAGTTTGCAAATGGAAGGCAGTGGCATACATAGTGAGAACATCGGTGAGGCAGAGCATGTGTCCAAGGCAACTGTCTGTTGGGCTGTCAGAAATCTGGCACTTGCACTGAAATGACTACTTTACAGATTTGGCCTTTTTTGGGGGCAGATTTCCCTAATTATTTAAATGTAGTTATCACATATTAAATGTAGCTACTGAATGCTGTTTAATGAGAGCAGGCTAACAATTGCTTCTAATTAAATTATACCTTACCTGTTGGATATCATTTTAAGTTGCTGCTGTTTTGCACCTGTTGGGTTGCACCTGTGGGCACATTCAAAACTTAAAAAAAGCTTCATCACTTAAAGTCCAAAAACTTTGATCAAGCATCACCAAAACGTGAGTACATCTCTACTCTTGCCCGCTTTAACCTCTGAAAATGTCAAAAAGTTAACCTCAGTGTTATGGACACTAAATGCATTAAGTTTTTACTTTCTATCATTTATTGTTCTGATATTTTTAGAGGTGGAAGTGGGCATGAGTTGAGAACAAATTTTGGTGATAATTGATCGCAGTTTTTGGACATTAAGCTGGACGCTTTTGTACGTTACGCGTTTTCAAATGTCCCCACCAGTGCACTCAAACACACATATAGAATAAAAATGTTGGATGAGTAGAATAGTCAAAATGAAATTTGAATTTCTATTTTTTCTGAAATTAATATTCACACTCGCTCAGCAATTTTCTGCTGCCGTGTGTGTGTGCGTGCGTGCGTGCGTGCATACGTGGTTACGGCCGACAGTAACGGTTACGATTTCAGTAATAAAAGACCTGTTTGCGACCAACGCCTCATTGACCTTCTAACCTACGGTCAGACACTACGGTATTATGTTTTAGTATTTCATGTGCATGTTTTACATATTATATAGTGGTACAATATTCCATCACTGTATGTCAGTCCGACACTTATTTGAAATCTCAGTCATTGGAGGCCCTCTACTTATATAACTTTATGCACCAATATCAATTTCAGTAATTTCCCCTCTTAGATATAGGTTCTTCAAAGCAATAGCTGGATGCTGAGCTAAGGTGTTTCTTATCTTTATAGCTTCATATTTATGAGAACGGTGTAGCCTCATTAGGTCACCTACTAAAAAAGGGGTGATTTTACTCCCGTCCTAGGCTCCTAGGCTGTTTTGAAGTTTCTGATGCCCTCCAGGTAGACTGATTTTATCTGCTAATGCTTTATTAAACATGGGCAAAATATAAAATATATCAAAAACCATCTCTCAAAGAACATAATTTGAGTAACAAATGATACTTAATAACTAATCAGATCCGCAGACATTTTACTTGCTCAATAAAACATCAGTGCTCTACAGATATTTTTCCACAAATATCTCTACATTGTTTCTTGATAATTTACTGGATCCAGTTTTGAATATGCACCAGAATTGAATGGGTTTTATACCATGCCTCTTCACCAAGTTTCATGGTATTCAAGGGATGTTTTTGCATAAATCTGATTCTAACAAACAGTGAGCTCAGTAGATGTCAAGAGGCAGAGCGTAAGCAGAGTTGGGGGGGGGGGGGGGGGGGTACATATAAAATATTTAATCCCCACAGCTCTAAAACAGAAGAAAAGAGAAGAAGAGATGCTTCAGTCAATCTCATAACTGCTCTCTTAGCACTTACCTACAGTGCACCCCTACCAGAACACAGCATTCAAAACATAAGGCTGAAATGCATTGTTCATGTCAAATCATCATTTGTTTTGGCTTTCTTACAGTAATTCAGTCCCTCATTGCACTGGTGAACGACCCCCAGCCGGAGCATCCCCTGAGGGCAGACCTAGCGGAGGAATACTCAAAGGACCGTAAAAAATTCTTGAAGAACGCTGAAGAGTTTACAAAGAAACATGGTGAAAAGCGGCCAATGGACTGATCACCTGATGAGCGTGGAGCCCTCTCTTTCTCTTTCTTTCCCTTTTCTTTAATCTCCCAGCCCAAATACCTGTCTTGTTCCCGCCTCTCTGCTCTCCCCCACACCTCACCACCGTCTTCGCTCACTTTCCTTACCCCATCTTTCCCAAATCGCACCTCCCTACAGCCCAGGAGCTGCCTAGCTGAAGCAAGGCAGTGGCAGCCTAAGCCGCTCTTCCCATCCAGGACTCTCTGTGGATCAGACAGCTTCTTCTTCCTTCTCAGCCATAATTATCCAGACCATTTCTAACTTTCTACTCTTTTCTTAAAGTGAAAAATGGAAAAAGAAATGCTAAGGGAACATGATGTTCAGATGACATGTTAGATGGAATTACTGAGTAACTTGATCATGTTCTGTTGGCTTTTCCTCTATATAAACAACTATTGTGTTAAATAGATCTCACATAGATATGTTGTTTTCTGTTTCAGAGCAGGAAAAGTAGCTGATTACGCTATTTCTTTTACCCTTTGATCAGTAATCTTAACTAAAAACAAACATGACTGAAATAAGAGAAGCTGCAGCTTGGACTGGGAGCTGTGTGCCGAGTGACGTGTTTCCTTTACATCGACTGCTTCTAGACTTGCACTGTACTCTGTGAAACAGTCCATCTCACATCTTCCTCCCCATGGTTTGTAATCCACTGAGCAGAAACATACAGTAACATCCAATTGCTATTGCTAAAAAGCTACAGAAAATTAGTATAAGGTAAAACTATTGGTTTCCAAACATGTAGCTTTTCTAAGTAGGCCCTGAAATTCAAACTGAATGATACGATCTCCACATTTTATCAATTTACTTTGAAGATGTTTTGCAACCCAGATTGATTGCACTCAGACCCTGCAGTCCTCTGCATCACATATGGCTACTGTGAGTTTATTTTACTAATTTTTTTTTATTATCTTCTTCCTCCAACTTAACTTGTTTTGATTGGCACTTCATCATTAAAACGAAATGGAAATGTGCGAAGAATCTGTTGTATTAATTTGAATCTTCCATGCATGTTTCCCCACTCTTTGGGCATCACGGTATAATAGTTTCTCACGTCCAAAACAGAGCCCTTTATTACACTGAGACAAATTCCAGCTGCCTAGATAGATGGATAGATGCTTTATTGATTCAAGGGCAAAGAGAGTGGGCGGTAGAGTACAATGTGAATGCACAAGCTGGAATGGATCTCAACTCGTCAACACAGTCCTTCAAACAGGCTCCTTGAAAGCAGCTGGGAGAGAGCTGGCTGTCCAAGGGTGTGTTCAGACATGGGAACGGATTGCAATGGTCAGAAATAAACCATGTAACATTTGTTTGATGTGGTCCCAATTTTGTTTCATAATAAAGATGGCTTAACCATTTGGCCTCACTCTCAAGTCTATGTTGCACCTGTTTTGCACAGACCGTATGACTTGTGATGACTTGGACAGGAGCAGATACAGACCGATACATACCCATCAATAGGCTTTATGAGTCAATCCACAATGTAATTATACACTGAAATGTTCCATGACAGCGGTAACAATACTCAAAGTGCTGTCCCAAATCAGCGTCATGTCTTTGAAGATTAACAGTCTTAACAATTGTCTCCATCCATCTTTGGTCTCTTCCCACAGTACCAACAGCATAGGTCAACTTGAGTACTGATCCTTTTGTGTTTGAACGTGGAGCAGTTTGCCACGTGCGTGTGCATATATACATACAGTGGGTTGCAAAAGTATTCATAACCCTTGAACTTTTCCACTTAGTCCCAAAATAAAATCATTTTATTGGGATGTGAAAGACACAAAGTGAACACAAAGTGGCACACTGTTAGGAAGTGGAAGAAAAATGACATTTTTAATTAAAAATAATTAAATAACTGAAAATTGTGGCGTGCAAAAGGACTCATCCCCTTGAGTTAATACTTTATGGAATCAGAGGTTTTATATTAAGGGTTTAGGTACTGTTTGGAAGGTGAACCCCTGCCCACCCTAGTCTTCTGCAAACTTTGACAGGTTATCTTCAAAGATGACCCTAAATTTGGCTCCATCCCTCTTCCCTGACCCTGTTGAAGAAAGGCATCCCCACAACATGATTCTGCCACCCCCATGTTTGACAGTGTTCAGAGGGCTGTGCGGTGTTATTTTTCCATCACACATACCATTTTGCATTTAGGCCAAAAAGTTACATTTTGGTTTCATCTGACCAGATCACCTTTTTCCACACGTTTGCTGTGTCCCCCCATGGCTTGTGGAAAGTTAAAACCGGATTGCAATGGTATTCTTCTGGCCACTCCTCCATAAAGGCCAGATCTGTGTAGTGCATCACTAATAGCTGTGTGATGACAGATACCCCCACCTCAGCGGCGGACCTCTGTTGCTCTCCCAGAGTCACCCTGGACCTCTTGGCTGCATCTGTGATCAGTGCTCTCCTTCTATGGGCTGTAGATTTAGGTGGACGGCCATGTGTTGGTAGATTTGCAGTTGTGCCATACCCTTTCCATCTAAGGATGATGGATTTAAAAGTGCTCAGTGAGACGTTCAAAGCTTGGGAATTCTTTTTATAACCTATAACAAACTTCTTCACAACTTTATCACTGATCTGTCAGGTGTGTTCTTTGGACTTCGTGATGCTGTTTGCTCCCTAGTATTCTTAATATTCTCTTGATGAAACTCTGTGACCTTCACAGCTGTATTTATACTGACATTGGATCACACACAGGTAGACTGTAATTAATTGGGCAACTTCTAAAGGCATTGGTTGCATTGGATTGTATTAAGAAGTATCAGAGTTACTTGACAACTGTGTGACACTTTGTGTTGGTCTGCCATATAAAATAAATAATAAATAAACACACAAAAATATATTCATTTTTGTGGTTGTCACAGGACAAAATTCAAGTTCAAGGGGTATGAATACTTATGCAACCCACTGTACAGTGGGATGGAGCCCTGCTGAGGGCTCTTGCTTGCAGTGGTTTGTAACACAGATCTTGAGCTGAACTACTCTCCAGAAGTCTTCCAGCACACAGCAGCTTTAGGACACGTAGCATTCCAGATGTATTTCCAGCAATATATACTTGATTACATGATAAAAGTATTCATAATGAGCCACTGTGAGCATTATATTGTGTAGATGCACGTAGTTCAGAGCCAGTCATGACCTCCAAGGGGCTCTAAGATACCAAGAACTGCTCCGGGTCCCTCTTTCCTGACCCAGGAACCACGTGAATCATTTACCACACTCATACCTTACCAGAACCTAGCCAGTGTTCCCACTACAGTCCAACCATCTTAACAATTTTTTTGTTTTTTTTGGGCTCCAGCCCCTCTCAAAAATGTAATATGTACTATGCGTAATGGATTGATAGATCACTAAAATGAGTCAGAAACCGAAAGCTGGTACTTTTGTCCAAATCGGTTATAATTATTATAATTTCCTTTCTAAAACTTCAAAGCATATTTATGTACATTTACCATTAAATTTACTGCATATCATTTTGTGCAAATTCCAAAACAGGTTATATTAAGGGGGTTAAAACCCACCAATGTATTAAATCATTTCAAACCTGCTCCTTGTACAGGCTTTCATGAGAAACACCGCTCATTTAAGGCACTAATGTGATAGTATTTATACATTTACTGGAATTAACATGATTTATTTTGTGTCAAGCTTTCATTATGTGCCCTTCATTACTGATACATTATATTGACACTATTATAAATAATAAAACCAGTAGATCTCAACAAACAGTATCAACCATATGTGAGGTGACAGACACAGATGGACAGCTGAACATGTTGAAGTACATTTCAGCTGCACAAATGATTTGTTAATCAATCAATCCTTTCCTCTTGTGCTGTATGGGCTGAGTATGTATAAAGATGAGATGAGATGAGATGAGATGGTTTTGCCTGTGTTTCTCCACAGCAACTAACATATTTGAAAAGAAAATGCATGTTATACTGTAAGGTCACATTGGATCCTTAGTCCTCTCCTCTTGTTGACTGAATACAGGCAGGGCTCACTGTTACAAAGACAAATAGACACTGACTGAACCAAGTGAAGTTAAGCTACTCAGTGAAAAGAAAAAGTAGAAAAAACATCACTAAAAATTCAATCACTGACTCAAGTATATTATTCTTTATACTTCACTCTGTAATCTTCATTATGCTTATATTTGTTTTTATTTACACAAATTGCAACTTAAAAGTGCAGGCAACTCATCATTTCAACCTCAGTGCCGCTGCCACCAGCCTGTCACCCGGAAAGAGCCTGAGTCCTGTGAAAGCCTACAGAAAACCCTGGAGGATGGCCCATTTGATAATGATAGAAGAGTAAAATTAAGTAGATAATAGATTTGTTTTAAAATGCAGTTTGCTGTTTGCAAACTCTAGAATATAGATAGGATTGAATTTAAAGATTAAGATTGAAAAGAAACTTGAATACCACAATAGATTTACAGACAATGTCTTTGAATGCTCCAAAAAAAGTTTAAGTGATCTGTAAATGTGAAGGTTAAAATAGAATTCCCTTAGACACACACTAACAAAATGTCTATCCTTTCATCATTTAAACCAAAAACACAAAACTGTACTGTACTCAATGCTCAATGCCTCTCTCTAGACTTACTTAAACAAACATGGAGAAAATTGGAAAACGTAAGGACAAAGCTGCAGTAATGGTTTTAAATGGGGTTTACGAGCAGGACCTCAAGATCAGATAATAATTCTCTTTCCAGAAGGACTACAGGGTCCTTTGTTACGCATTGATAGTAATATCTGTTTACTCACTAACTTTAAGAAACCTGGTGACATCCCTATGGAGAGGTCAGACAATATGTCAACACAAGTCAACAGCTCATTAAGATATTAACTAACAGCGTGATGTGAGAGGACTGCTCTCATAGTCCGCCACTGCCCAGGGAGGCTGTGAGCTCACAGTTACAGTGAGTAAAGCAGGTGAAGGATGATAAAATTCAACTAGATTCTCACCAGCATATTCCTCACTGCGTTCGCACATCACATCCATTTAGTTCCACACCGTTATGGCTACAGTTTATGATAATGGACAAACGACACACACTACAGAATCCAAGTTGTCAAAAAATATGTGCACTGAGGGCGGGGCATGTGGATAGTGCTGTTCATTGTATCAGAGTACTGTAAAGCAGCACTCAGTATGGCAAACTTTGCCTATAACATCAAATTTAAACAAGCACCTCAGAACAGAACATTCCAGTTTGGAGGCTAGTGTGCTTTTTGTAGTGCTTCTGTGCATGAGTGACCTTCACTCTGAGGGTGTAATCACATGACAAGTACTCCTTCACTAGCCACTCTACCACGGTACAGTCTCTTATTGGAGTCAAAACCATCTGACCAATACAGCAGACAACAAAATTCTAAAAAACAAAACGTGAACATGTTACATATTAGAGAGCATGAAAAGAAGCTGTACCAGTGTTGCTGCCATCAGTCGGCCTGGACTAGAGAGACAACTTCATTTATAGCCCCAATCCATATGTTTCTGTCTATGGAACGGTGGCTGCCTTGTTGTTTACTAAAAAACGCAATTAAGGAGTGCCACACATCCGTTTCTGCAAATGTAATTTGTAGGCCTGTGCAGATTGATGGCCAATAAAAATGAGGTTTCACTCCTGCCCTCCTCTAAAGTGTAGTGGACACAGTCACAGATGTTTAGACAGCAGTGGTCAGAGGTCTCTGAATGCGCAGAGCTGTACTCTCTCCTGACCATAGAGGGCCAGCAGGGATGGGTCTCTAAGCACACTCAGCTCATGCTGTCTGTCGGCTGACTTGGAGAAATCATCAGGACCCTCTCCACAGCCTCCTTCCTCTGGCTGACTGGGGTAACCTGGGTGAACCATGAGCTCTGCAGTGACCACATGGTTAGAACTCGATGCACTGCTGGAGGTAGTGTCCGAACACCAAGCAGCCCAAGCATGGCTGAGGGCCCTCTGCAGGTTGGGGATGGACATGTTCTGACCCATTGTGGTCAGTCCCAGGTACATATCTGGCCACCTGTGGACATGCAATAGGTTTAGTCACTGATACATGTTTGTCTGCCACCAAGAGCGCACAGAGGAATCATCCATTCACTCACTTCAGCAGCTGCAAAGGTAAAGTGAGAGTGAACTGAAAGCTGCTGTCATAAATGAAGTTATGGCTAGCACACATAAAAGTAAGACAGGGAGGTGGAGATCCTGTTTGTTGTTCCATCCTGACCACTGGAGACGGTGTCACAGGGACAAGTTACATTGCATGTCAAATAATGGCAGTCATTGGAAAACAAGGCTCAGCATCTTCTTCAACTCATGACACGGTTTAACAACTTGAGAGCGCCTTGGTCAGTACTCTTTATTCTCTTGAAACTGCAGCTTCATCACTAGGTTAAAAGAAACAATTAATCGTATGAACAAAGCAATGTGCACAAAAAAATCCAGCCACAGAAATGTTAGCACGCCCGCACGCACGGACACACACACACCTGATTCCATAGCGTGTGAACACGGGTATGGAGTCCAAGGCGTCCTTTTCCAACTGTGTGTAGAATCTTCTGAGATGCACTGGCAGCCAGGGGCAGCTGTGTAAACCTTGCTCCACTGGAACTCGAGTGTATGGAATCCTGAAATCTGACAGCACCTGTGCAAACACCTCACGCACTTCTGCCAAATACAACACACATGACAGGTCATGAACAACTGGCCCGCACAACACAATAATAATAACAAAGATAGTTAAGGTGTGCGGCAGGCCCCACTGCTGACAACACAAATTCTCTTTCAGAGGTCAGGTATTTATAAGGTAAACTGATCTGATTCTGGTTCACTGAAGTAACCAGATGAACGTGGTCAGGGACAATACTCACTAACTGGTATTAAGGAGCCAAAGTGAGAATGAAACAAGTTGCTTGTTGGTTATGCAAAACTCACTGAGCAATGTGAAGCTCTTGTCAACCATTTATTCAGTGGATGAGTGTACAAACTATGCAGTGGGTTTTTTTCCCCCACAAGCTTCTCTCACCTGGCAGTACATGGACGTGCTGATGTCCATCCATGTGATGTGGCAGGTGACCTGTCAGTTCCCTGAATAGCCTGACCTGGGCACTTAATTCCAACTCCACCTGGGAAGGGAAAGCATGCCTGGATGTTACTGTAAAGGAGAAAACATTCTTCTTCCTCTTCCTTTCTCAGAAACAAGAAATGCACATAGGTTTTCCAAAATGACCCTGCCGGTTGTCCATTTTTGAACAAAACACAGTCTTTCCACTCTGCATTTGTTATTTAGCCTGCGCTCATTGGGCCTCATTCACGGTCTGTTCTTATCAACAAATGTGTTGTTAAGTCCCACTTACAAAGATTTTATGAAGATTGTGGCATTTGTGATTTTTTTCTTTCCAGCATTTGTTCTTAGCTTAAGAACAAAATCTACACTCAGCAGCACTCTCAAGCACATTTCAGTGCTGACATGTTGGCATGGTTCTCTTGTCTTCTTTTATGCAGTTCAATAAAATATGATATTACAATGGTATTTCTGTCATATTTATTTATTTATTAATTTCATTTGTTGGTCATTTACAGGGAAATGTTTGTTTTTTAAATTTTTTTTTTAATTTTGCAATTTTTTTTGTTTCGGATTTAAGACTAAACAATTTTTATCACTTCCTCAGTATCCCTCTACACTTCATCTTCAATATTTGTGATGACATCCCATTCCTCTTTTTTATTTGTATTCGTGTAGCCTGGACTAATACTACTGAATATAATTTTTTTCTTACCTCCACCTCTTTTCTTCTCTTCACCTGGTTTTCGCTTTGGGCATTTGTTGCCGTTTCCTATGACATCGGTGTCTGCACACGACCCTGCAGTCTCTTTTAAGGGCCCTTGCTAATCTTATGTTAATTAGACTTGCTCTCAACTTAGGAGGAGATGGCGTTCATCAATTAAGAACACAGCTGTTTAAGAACACGTTCGACTTGACTGCACGCACCTGCTTCATGCTGAGCTGACCTCCCTGCAGGGCCTGGCGGAAGCCCATCTTCCCAAGAAAGAAGCCATGGTGGTTTGTCAGAGTGCAGACCTGCTCGACACTCTGACACACTGGAACACCCTCTGACAGGTTAGCATGGAGACCAATGGGGATGTTGTGTCTGACTCAAAAAAACAGAACAAATTGTATATGCTTAACAATGTCAAAAAAATGTATGTCATAATTTCTTCTTTGCTTAAATAAAGAGGACATGCCCCTCCCCTGCCGATGTCAAGGGGAGGTAGGTACTTAAAATTAGTACACAGCTGGCCAAATTTAAGCTTCAATTAATGCCAGCTGGAATTAGATTGCAGATATAGTTGCAATACCAAATGGAATTTTCATTTAAAATACATTATTCCAAACTATACTACCTTTTAGCCAGATCAGCTGCCTCTTTTGCGGCAGTGGCGTTAACCAGTAGCGACACACTGGAAATGCCTCCAGCCTTGTAACAGTCCACAATTCCCTGGTTCCTCCTGGGACAGTATCCAAAATCATCTCCAGTCACCACCAGCATCATTCTGGGCTGTGGCATGATCGCTGGACTCTGTGGAAAACACAAAGAATGAATCGTCCCTGCCCTCCACCATAGCCTGCTGCTGTGTCTGAATGAGAGGCACATGAGAGGCCTACATACTTTTAGCACTCTGTATATCACAGCATGGGTCAATCAATTATTGAGTATCTCAGAGTTCAGTAGAGAGCAAGACGCACTGCGTCAGATCCTGCCCAGCCGGGATACTACAGGAACATGAAGCCATGCAGCATTAGGCTCAGAGACAGTTTGTTCCTGGCCCAGCACACCCATAAACACTTCCTCTTACGCACTCACTCTCTCTCAGATTCACACTCACCACCATCTTTACACTGGGACTCGCACTAAGTGCACATCATCAATGTTATCTGGTCACTTTATTATTTAAGTTTTTTTTGTGTGTAAACTGTGGAACTAGTTAATTTTATCACAAGTTGAACATTTCACCACCAACAGTGAACACTCAGGCACCAGTGTTCTGCATATGGTCAATGGATTACGTTTATGTAGCGCATTACAGTACAATATAACGTCCACACACACACATACAGCGCATGTGTGTGCAGCACTTACTGTGTAAAAGGGCTGGCAAGAGGAAGCAGTGCCAGTGTCGCACATTCACCTGAATAGCGTGTTTGTACACAGTGAGGCGGCGATGGTGACTAAATCCTGGCCACAGCTGACTTCACGCTGTTTACGCGCCGGCTACGTGTCCTGTGCCCGCTCCGGGGCAGCGACGCTTCTTGGAACACTGCCGACGGGAGGGGATCGGCTGCTGGGGCTCCAAGAAAACCATCTTCTGTTTTACAATTATACTCATTCTCATCCACTGTATGTACAAGTCGATTCATAAACATCCGAAGACGACGGAGGGAAGGCGATAGCTCCGGCCACCGAACAGCACTGGCGAATCCTCCGCTGCTGTTGCGTCTTCTTCTTCAGAGGAGCTTCAGGCTGCTTTCCTCCACTTGGTTGCCTTAGCGCCATCTGATGGTTTTGGTCCCAGCCACTAAATCCGTGCCTGTCACTCCTGTTTGGGGGGGGGGGGGGGGGACCACTCAGCTGATGTTAGTTGTTTTAACGCAGCCCTTCTCAAATAGTGGGGCGGTGCGATGCCAGGGGGGGCGCGTGTGACCCTGGGGAACATGTTTTATTTTTTTTTTGCCGTACTATATAAAGTGTAATTGCACCTCCACTACAGTAGGTGGCAGTGGCGCTCTCATTGTCAGAGTGTGCGCAGGGAGTATTAGCTCTATGGTGTAGAGTTTTGCAGCGAGCATTCGCGCACACCCAGCACAGAGCAAGAGATAAGAAGTGCAGTGAACAAACCAGTTCATTGACATGACGTCTGACTCCACATTGAGACTGAGGTTCACATCACAGACACTGAGTGAATTCTGGCTGGGTGTAGAGAGGCAGTACCCACTCTTAGGGCATCCTTCTTCCTTTTGCAACATCTTGTCTTTGTGAGACTGGTTTCTCTGCTGTTGCTGCACTGAAGACCCAGCGAAACATCCGAAAAGCTGTTCACTGCAAAACGTGCTCATTGTAGCCATTAATCCTGACTTCCTCATTTTCATTAAAAAAAAACAGCACGAATTGTTTTATTCATTTTTGTTTTGTAGGTTAACAAACTGGGCGTAACAGAAAATAATTGAGAAGCACTGTTTTAACGGGAACCTCCTAGTACCTTTCTCATTTCTGCTTTCATCCCATCCAGATCAAGGTCCTCCATCTTTCTCACAATAACAGTTTGCCCAGTTTCTGATGCCTGACAATATTTACAATAACTAACTGACATGTGCTGTGAAGGTTGCTCTGAAGTTACCTCACCAGTAGCATAACTTTACTTTAATTGAATGCAACATCTGCCCCGTCTGCAGTTTGGCCAAAGCATTTCAAACCAAAAACCATCCTCTGTGTGTATTTATGTGCATTTTCTTACAAACATTACCAGGCTCCATGATATCAATCTTATGAAATTAACAATTCAGGTGTAACATCTGGCGATATTCCTGCCACTCAAAGTAAAGTGAGCAGTTCTGCTCCTAGTTATGGTCCTTCATCCACTGTTCAATCCACTGCACTATCTGCTCCAGGTTTTTCTCCAGGTCCTCGGGAGTGTTGCTGGGCAGTTGGTGGACAATATCCTCACTGTAAGCTTCAATGGCTTCCTCGTAAATGGTCTGAAAGATCTCACACTGGACATTGTCCTGCAGCTTCTTCCCTGTGTAACCCCTGTCAGCCGCAAAGAGGACACAAACGACAGGAGGGTCATATAAACATTATTGCAATAATCAATGCAATGGTGCTGCCAACAGAGGGCAGCCAGCTGGACACTATAAAGGTTATCATCTAATTAGTTAGACAGTGACATGGCACTTGAAGTTAAAAAAAAAAAAAGGAAATTGACAGTGCTGTATAAAGTGTTCTGCCAGGGAAGCACAACTGACAGTCACTTTTTATATCATATACAGACTGATCAACAGTGATACTACCATTTCTGATTTAAGCCTCTGGCATTTAGATTAAGGAGCAAATAAATTCAAGGTACCTGTCCTCCAACCGTGTGTACAGCTGTGTGTTGTCTGTGCGCAAGACAAAGACAATATGAAACCAGCGTTCGGGAAAGAGGTCACAGCCATGATAGTCAACAATCATACCACCCTCTACCATCTTTTCATCCAGTTCATCAACCACCTGCAGGAGAAAACATCACAAGATTAACAACAAGCCAACCAAATTCTCAAGTTTTAATTTACCTAATGTTGGTGTGACATCACCACTGGTTCAGCACTAGGCGTATACTGAGATGCTGGAATTTGTGGAAGCATTTTTCGACCTTCTGTGCAGTATACAGCAACAGATCAGATCCATGTCCAAAATGTGAATGCTCTTCACTTACCCGGTCTTCATCTAAAATTGGGCAGTTGTACTCTTCGTCATAACCATCATAAAGTTGTCCTGGGGAAAGAATATCTAATCATCAGAACAGCCTCTTAACAGCAATGTATCTGCAACTTGCCTACTGTCAATACATCTTAATACAAACCACTCATACCCCGAGTGAAGATCCAGAGCAGTGCAGCAAACCATGACCTACATTAGTTTAGGATCCCTATTACCTACAGTCTGGTGGAAGCTATTCCTACAGTGCCCATTATGTACTAAGCATTATTCTGATGAAGGGCTCAGTGAAGAGTCCAGAAAAGCCTTCAGGAGTTTCAGGGGTAAACAGTGTTGCAGGCAAATCCAATCTAATTTAAGTAAATGATGAAAACTTCTTTGAATGTTAAAAAAAAAAACGATAAAAATATTGTCTCCATACTGCTCATGCAGGGTCAAAGCATGTGAGCTGCAATTATCAAATTTGTAATTGAGTATTCTGTCAATTATTTTACTAATCGGATAAATCATACTTTTGCCTCTTATAATGAGAAAGCAATTCCTCACAATAAATGTTTTTTTATTGAAACTCACTTATATTCGATCAAAGTTTAAAACATTTGGCTTATTGGCTCCAGAACTAAGCCCATTTAATCAACCTTTCTGAGAAACATAAAAAAAATCTATGAAATGCAACTCCACAAACATAGGTTATGCTATTTGTCCTTAATTTTATCTTCATAAAAAAAGACAAAGGGATGTACTCCCTGCAATAGCCCATCTGAGAATAAAGAGTAGAAAGCAGAAAGTATAAAAGGTACAAAAAAGTTGCAGAAATAATTCAAGTATTACTAATAATCCATCTTAAACAGTGCAGTTCCATTTCTAATTTATTCAGATGAGGTACCGTAGAGGTAAAGTAGAATGCTTGTCTTTGTGCCATGTATATGCAAGATAGTGAGTGCTTGTCTAAGAGCAGGGGTACTCAACTAAAATGTATTAAAATGTTCATTATCAAGCAACACAGAAATGAACATATAGTTCTCTCATTTACTACATTAAAGTAGTGCTGCATTGCAAAATCAGAGATATTAAATCAAACATTGTGTTAAAATAAAGTACTAATCATAAAATAAAACTAGGGAGGAAAGGTCCGAATTTTCCATTTTTCTCTCAGTCTCAAACACTTCTACAGACAATTAATCTCAACACATTAACTTATCTAAACATTATTATCTAATAGTTTAAGAGGCTCACTTTCATCCCCTCTTATATTCAACTCCACTTTTTTGCTCAGTGAGAGAATTGAGCTCTAGTCAACCCTGTCCTGCCAAGATTTTAAACCTGGGCTTGAATGGAGTCAGGGCCATTCTCACAGGTAAGCCTGGCACAATATTTAGTTTTGATGATGTTCATAGTGGAGAAAGCTGCCTTGCAGTTGTGTGTGGAGCCGAACATGGCCATGATGATGTCCTGAGTCACTAATGGCAGATGATGCTGACATGGGTATTGGCTTTATTGTCTCACAAAGTCCGGCTCACTTGTTTTTTCTTCAACTTTCCAGCTCACTCATCTGGATCTGTCCCTACGTTTTCTACACGTATGGCTATATTTCTGTGTAGCTCGCCTCTAATTCTCATCAGGCTGCACTGTTTACCTGGAATGCACAGACTCGAGTTGGCTGAGTGATGTCACGTGGAGTGGTTTAACTTGCATGCAATTTGGCCTGTGTGATTCCTCAGCCACGAAAACACTACCGTAATGACTGCAAAAGCTGTGCCAGTGTAAAATATAACTTTGTTTTCAAAACGTTATCAAAATACATGAAAACACTCAGAACTGAAAACTCTCAGTTCCAATTCACCATAAAAGACGCAATCAATATGATGACCTGCGCAAATGTCCAATATTCCCAAGTGCATTTCAATAAATGAGTTGAAAGGAGTTCAGTAATTACCTTCCCGAGCAAGGTCTCCGATATTGACATAAGTCAGCTCTGTTCGCTGGGCGAGTTCCTTTCCTAAAGTGGTCTTCCCAACACCGGGGGTTCCTGTTTGGCAGAGGATCAACATTCACATCACCTGGTGACATCTGATCAGGCTGTTGAGCTGCTGTCCCAGATTAACCATGGGACTTCTCTGCTTCCGGATTTGGCTTGACTGATGTCGCAGGTAAGACTGTTTGATTGGTTGGAACTGTTAAGTACTGACATTTTAGACAGAGTATCATCTCATCCAAAGATGATCATTTGCTGCTCACAGTGACGATTCTTGGTCACTGTTTATAATTACATTAGTGACTCACTGAAAGATGATTCTGGTAACAGTGATCTGTCTAACATATCTTCACACACTGAGCCGTAGAGGAGCCTGTCACCTGTTAACAGAACGTTGGGACGCTTCCTCATCTTCATGCCTGACCAGCAGCGACACGTGTCTGGATGGAGTCCCCCTGAGAGAGACAACCGTCTGGCAGCGCACGTCGACTCTGAAGCGTTTCAGAACACACAGGAGCACGGTGACTCGGCTGAAGAGAGCTGGAGCACAACCACACAACCGCAGCAGCGTGGTGACGTTTTACGACACATTTACGTCACCTATACGGCAATCACTACACACTTTACGGCATTTCGAGTTTAAATAGGCAAACTCGGCTTTGCAAGTGGCTGCAGTTTTCTAACGTCAACCTGTGGAAGTAGTAGACCACCCGGACAAGGAGTCACACGGAGTGAAGCACCGAGGTCTGCTTCTGACGACCAATGGTCAAATAAGGTAAGGTAGCGAGCAGCGGGTCCCACAAGCGCCCCGTTTTTACCAAAACACATTCAGATATGTTCAAATGGACACGCGTGTGTGTGTGTGTGCGTGTGCACAGCCTCAGCAGCTCCAGCTCCTGACGCTCGGTCATGAGCTGCCGCCTGGTGTGATGATGAACAAGCCTTGTCCTGGAGATAAAACAACTTCTAGTAGAGTAAGTTCTTTCCCTTCCCCTTCTTCTCCCACTCACAGTCTGCCGTTAGGGTTCAGTGTGATACCATTAGGAAGGCACGTGTATATACAGTGCATGTATTTTTTGTTGATGTTTGTCTAATACATACATCCTGTTAGACCATGTAACATTCTCCATTGTGACTGTTCAGTTCACCAACCTCCACTCACTGTAGATATCCTTTCCCAGTTGTTCTCTTAATCTTATTGTGTTTGTCATTCATAATAGTTGAACCCATGGATGGACCCGTCTTTCACTGATCTGGCAGCAGAGAGCTTTTCTCTGTCTGGAAGGTGTGAGGTTTCATGCTCTAAGGCTGAGCCCAAGAGGGTGAGGAAGAGGAAAGGAGAGGACAGCAGGTTGGACCCTGTCACATCTTACCTGCTGAAAGACCCAGGCCAGAAGAACCAACATGAGCCCTGGGTGAACAAATACATGCCCTGTTCACAGGTCAGCATCATCACAGTTTGTTTGGTTGTTCTGGTACCTGTGAATATTTTCTGAATCCAAATGGCCCCACAATCGCTCAGCAGATGATGTTTGGTGGTGGGCCACATGGGTTAAAATGCACAATGGAGACTTCAATTGTTGCTGTGGACACTAAAAAATGCTTACATGTTGACTGCATAGTCCTTGAAAAAGTCTTTCTCCATAGGATTAGGGTCACTGTTAATAGGGCTGCCCCACTGCAAACAATGGTAACACTGGTGTGTGTTTGTGTAGGCTGAGCTGGCTGTCCACAAGAAGAAAATCGAGGAAGTTGACAGCTGGATTAGAGTCCACACAAACTCTTCAAAGGTAATTTGAAGGTTCATTTTTGTGGTTAGACTGAACTTTGACCCTCTGACCTGTCCCCTAACATTTGCCTCTTAGCAATTTTTGACCAATTGTGATGTGTTTATTTAGCAGTGTAAGGAAATACCTATAACTAGTGGTCACAAGTAAGTCAGTCATTTGACAAGTCCTGTTTGGGAACCACGAAACGTCAAGAATTAATCTGAGCTATCATTATATGAATATGTTATTAGAAACATTAACACTTTATTTTCACCTTTAGTGAGGTGGCGTGTTCAACTTGTTGTAATTTACAGGGGGGTATCTTACTGCTTACGGGACCATCAGGCTGTGGAAAGACTACAACAGTCCAGGTTTTGTGTCGGGAGCTGGGCTTCAGGGTTCAGGAATGGCTCAACCCTACCAACCTGGAGCATTACAGCAGCAGTCAGGATGGTTAGTGTCACACTATACCTGTCAGTGTCACTGTGATTGATTCTGATTGATACATTCACGTCCAAAATATCAGGGGCTGAAATGCATGGTTGTTTCTTTTGTACATTCAGAGAATTGAAGAACAAAAGATGAATAAGAAATGTGGTTTTAATTTCTGCGATGTTTAGCCTGATGCATCAATTAAACAATACAGCCCAGCACCTCCTGTAATACGCTAGCCCAGGTATAGGTGCATAATGAAGAAGCAGAGCTTAAAGCAACTTAAAGAAACTAATGTGTCTTTGTTGGTTGAATCACTCAATAAGTGCATCAAGCCTCTGACACCCTGACATCAAACTGTTGCTTTCTTCATTTGTAAGGCTCCTCCAATCCTTCATCTTCAGGCCTCTATTACAGATGCGTTTCTTTGTTGTGTTTGGTCATTGCCTGCCTTCATGATGAAGTTATGGTTATCTCAATACTAATGCTACACCATCAATGATCTGTGAGGCTCACACCACTTCGGCAAAAGCTTCACTTGTATATTCTGGATCATGAGCGGACATTTTTTTCATCTTGCTCTCATCTGTTTTTTCCAAGCTTTTGTAGACTGCTAGTCTTCAACTGTGAAAACGAAGAGCAAAGACTTTCAGAGCTATTTTGGTGTTTAAACAATCAAACATCTGTGAGATGCATGTTCCACTGTTTCTGGTCATCTGAAATATGGGTGGGTTTCAAAAACAAGATGCTATGCCTCAGAGTGTTAAAGCACTCTGAACAACACATTTCGATGAATTCATGTGAATAAACCCTCACAGAGGTGTGTATCAAATTAGGAAGTTTCCCAAGTAAGCCATCACAGTTTCACATCAGTACATATTTTCACATTAAACATTAATGTCTTGAATTTACAGCAAAAGGAAACTGGTCTTGTTCCAATAGTTTTGGAAGTGATTGTGAATGAAAATGATGATCTGAGTTGTTGGGACTGAGTCAGCACTGTTTGTAAGCTGGGATGAATATTTTAAAGCATTTATTCCTCCCCTCAGGGTGTGAATTATATTTCTGAATGCTGATTCTCCTGAACAGAACATATTGAGGGAATTTCTTCAGATTTGGCAGAATCAGTCACTTAAGATGATTTGGTGTGGCTTGTCAATGGTCCCAACCACAGGCACCTTGTGTTCAAAACTCCTGATGAGGTAATTTTATATTTGTTGAACTCAAGACATCCAGTTATAGCTAACATAGCATATATGTCACATTTCACGAAAATAAACCATTATTAAAGTCAACAATAAATACATGAGACATACAATACATAGACTAAAGCTTCCCTGGGGGGATGGAGGCATACAGTTGCAAGCCAGTTATTTTAGTTGGCTGAGTGCAAACAAAATGTTCTCATGGAATAAATAATCCCAGCTATGGAGAACTCTCTCAAGTGTCGGGATACAGGTCTCTCACCTCTGTTTTTCTAATGTGATTCTGAGTCTCCATTTTTGTTCCAGAGTGGAGTATGAATGGATTCTCCTACAGCTCCCAGTCAGCCCAGTTTCAGGAGTTCCTGCTCAGAGCCAACAAGTACTGCTGCCTTCGAATGAAGGATGATGATGGAGCAACAGAAAGAAAGCTCATACTGGTGGAGGTATGTACTGCATCTTCAGATTTAGCCCCTGTTCACCCAGCTAGTACGATTTAGAAATTTAGTTTGAAGATAATATATTATATGTTTACCATGGGGATGATAGGCTACATTTTAGTGCATTTATTTAACATGTTTGGTCCAGCAGTAGTTTCGCTCCAGTTGTGCAAGATTGGTCAACTGCTGTTGGGAACTTGGCCTAAAGGTCTTTCAAGTCACTGTTCCAAATAACAGCAATTTAAATGCAGAAGTTTCCAAATGTACTGTATATGTTAAGAGATACAGGTACTGTAATATTTTGGAACAAGTCTGCAATTTAACGAGTGGTTGCTTGTGTCATTATAAAATGTCAGTCTTTATTGATTATTATCAATTGATCAATGATAGATGCCAACAAGTGACACACAAAGACACAGGAAAACACAGTGCTTGATATATATGGTATATTTTCATGCTTGTTTGTTTAGTCTACTTGTGTAGACTATACACCTGAGTTAATATGTTGTCATCCCTCTCTTAGGAATTCCCAAACCATTTCTACAGGCAGCCTGGCAGCCTGCATGATAACCTGAGGTGAGAGCAGGTCAAGTTTCATCCTGCCTTTCCTCATATTTCCTAAATGCACAGATATGAACCCAGACTTAAAACGAATGCTGAAACAACAATTTAGACCAGGGGTGGGCAAACTTTTTGGCTCAGGGGCCACATTGACTTTAAAAATTGGACACATGGGCCGGGTCAGCACCAGATGCATACATATCAAACATAAACATAAAAAAGGCATGACAATGTTATTACTCACATTACCTTTAAATGTGTTGTTGATCACCCGTTTTTGCCAGTGCATCAAAGTCCGGTGTCATTTTTGTTGTGGCAATTCTCAGAACAGACCTATTATTTTTTCAAATTTGTTCTTGCTCTCAGGACACAAAATAGCTGCAGTCTCTACCATACACTCTTTGAGAAACTCCCCTTCGGAGAAAGGCTTACTGGTCTTTGCTAATTTGAATGCCAGTAAATAACTTGCCTTCGTGCTTGATTCTTGGATGGCAGTTTCCCGCGTAAAGGTGTTTTGCTGAGCCTGCAAACTAGCTGCCAACCGCTGTGCAGTAGCTGTCCTTTCTTGTGGTGACTGGTTGTTAGCGTAATTAGCATGCTTGGTGGAAAAGTGACGGCCGATGTTGTATTCCTTAAAAACCGCGACGGTTTCTTGACAAATAAGGCATACAGCCTTTGACCGGACTTCAGTGAAAAAATATTTAGTTGTCCATTCCTTATTAAACACTCGGCACTCACTGTCGACTTTTCTTTTCTTTGGCCCACTCATTGCTGCAGATGGGTTCACAATAGTAGCAGAGTGAAAACAGAGGAGCACAGGCTCGGCAAAATCAAGTCAATGCATCACTGTATGTAATGCGCCCCCTTGTGGAATGATAAGGTATTACAGGAAAAGGTCAAATGAATGTTGTCACAATTATGATATATGATTTGAGCAATTCTGTGCCAATCTTTGGCGGGCCAGATAAAAAAGGCAAACGGGCCGCATGTGGCCCGCGGGCCGTAGTTTGCCCACCCCTGATTTAGACCAAGCCCCATCTTGCCTGCTCTAACTTGGTAATGAGACCCCTCTTCATGCTATTTCATGTAATTTTTCATCAGGTACAGGATTGATTAAAGAGTGTTCATTGATGCTTTAAGTGCTATAGAGCTGTAAGAGCTATCCACTGTATACTATGTGTGTGCTATTTTGTGTTGCAGACACTTTGTGAAGACCAGTCGAAGTCCCCTGGTGTTCATAGTGTCAGACAGTCTGAGTGGAGACCGCAGCTCACGCTTTCTTTTTCCCAGAGAGATCCAGGAGGAGCTGGACATCAGCACCATCAGGTTCTAAATGTGGCCCACTACTGTTCCGTGATAAGAAACCCACATGAGATGAGTGAAACTTGCTCATCTCCATTCCTGGGCCAGATTTACTTTTTTTTGGTTCCAGATTAGTGATAGGTTAAGGTTAAATTCACTCATTATCTTCTCAATACTCTCTATTTGACCTATTAAACAAAATGTCCTCCTGTGAAGGGACAGACCTACCACTGTCTGATGCTACAGGTGGTGTATGCTTGTGCACATTGGGACCAATTAGTGCTCTGGCTTTTCTAATTCAATGTACCAATAAAAGGGAGTCAGTATTTTCTTATATCAGTCAGCCTGCTGAATTTACCTGAAGATGGTTTGTGTGTTCTGTTTCCAGTTTCAATCCAGTTGCTCCAACCATGATGACTAAAGTCCTGACCCGCATTTCAACCCTGGAAGCAGGAAAGGTGAGGGGAGGAGAGTTTTTCACTTATTTTGTGCAATTCAATCTACAGTATGTTTTTTCTTTTCAATTTCACACAGAGCTGTGGAAGAATCTGTGTACCAGAAAGGGGTGTATTGGAGATGCTCTGTTTAGGAAGCTCAGGAGATATTCGCAGTGCGATCAACAGCCTACAGTTTTATTCCCTCCCAGGTCTGTAAATGGACGTATCTCACCTCATCACTGTGTATGTACTTGTTATGTAATGTTGAAACCCTTTAGATTTTCCTGACCTCATGATCTTTTCTCACTGTAACTCTCCAGACACATCCTTGGAAAAGGAGCTGTGGATGATGAAAAAGGACGGGGCTGTGAATCCAGTGAGCAAAGTTGTTTCGAAAACAAATCAGAGGAGGAATAAGTCCAAAAAAACAAAGGAGCAAGAAGAGAAACAGGCTATTGGAGTCAAAGATGCTTCTCTGTTCTTGTTTCGAGCACTGGGAAAGATCCTGCACTGCAAACGTAAGTCATATCACTGTCCACTACATCATTTACATAATTCAACTTTATCAGACTGATACTAAATCAAATTCGGTTTAATTTTATAAAAACGAATGAAACAAAGATGTGTAACTCCACTCTGAAGTGGCCGATGCATTACCGCAAAAAGGCACTGCATCAACTACAATTTTAAAAACATTAGATCACTGATGAGAATAAGTGCTGTACTGTTTGCACTGCATCAGTAACTGAAGCTACTCAGGTTAACACTTTGGATGGTTGTCATCAACAGGGGGGAATCAGGACGCAGCTGAAGGTGCCCCTGCACCTGCTCTATCATCTCACCTGTCACATCACCACAGAGACGAATTATTAATAGACCCTGAGGTAAAAAGCTTTCTCTCACTAAAAGGTAACAACCATTTGTAATCAATCTGGTGTTGATCCTTTTGAATACTCCCAACTTTTTTTCCATTTGATTCTAGTTGGTTGTTGAACGTTCACACATGTCTGGAGAGTTGTTCAACTTGTACCTCCACCAGAACTACCTAGACTTCTTTTCAGAGGTGGAGGATGTGGCCCGAGCCAGCGAGTATCTGTCTGACTCTGACCTCTTCACTTCTGACTGGACGGTCAGTCTTAGGGCACCTTATAAACTATACTTGTGACAGTGGTTTAAAACACAAGAGACACAATAATTCTGACAACAGTCGTTCATTTTCTGTAGAAGTAGCTGGTTGAAGGAGAAAGTGATGGTTTTATTAAATTAATTCAATCGGTATTTGAATGGCCTGTATTTTAACAACATGGTAAGGGGTGAACTGATGATGAACAACAATCTGTGCCTGTTCTCAGAGTCGAAGCCTCATGGAGGATTATGGGTCTTCAGTTGCCACAAGGGGTCTTCTTCACTCCAACTCTCAACAAGTTTCTGTTGGATTTAGGCCGCTTCACAAACCTAGCTGGCTGCTTATCAGCAAGAAGGTAAGACACATCCAGTAACATTGATTTTAATAATATCTAATATCATTGTTGGTGCTATGTCGAGGTCCATACTCCCAGGAAAAAAACAAACATTGAATGTCTTAAAGCCATAAGACAGGGGACAAGGTTTCCCTGATATGAGTAACTTGACCAGACAAAATCACCAAAATAAAAGGTAAAAGTAGGAAATCAGGATTAATTTTACTCAGGATTAAATATGCCTTTTCTATAAACTGTTGTCAATGTTGATGGACATTACCCATTCAAAAAGAGCAGCGACTGTAATGACATTGACATTGTTTGTGTCAGCACCGGGAGAACTGCCTGGCTGCTCAGTCCTTGTTCAGGAGCTTCTGTCTGGCACCAGAGAGCCTTCAGACAGAGCTGCTGCCATACCTGGCCAAACTCACCAGTCCTATGAGGAACCAAGGTAACACACAGATGTACAATTTGTTTAAAGATGTCCTCACTGCCAAGGTCCCAGGAGAGCTACGTGTGTTCATAAAAAAGATACACATCTAAATACAATACAGTAGAGTATATTGTTTCCATGCTGCACACCAATATACCGTAGCTGTGCCTCAACAATGTGTGGACCGTTATTTTTTTGAACCAAACGTGTGTGAATGTTACTTGGGTATATACAGTATGTGCAGGGTACCCATTAATCCCCATTAGAAGTGTTGCAGTATCAGACAATGTAAAGCCTCCAACTTTAAAATGTGCAAACCTGTGACCAACAAGTTGCAAGGTTCACCCATGTTTGGATGTAGACTGGACAATTGTGTTGAAGGAGATTATAACAGCACCAGCGAAGGGAGTAAAAGACCGTTGTAATATGAGTGAAATATTACTTGCCATGAACTTCAAATGCACTTTCAAGGAAATCTTCAAATTTTGCCAAGTTGTAACATGGACACAAAGATTAACCGACAACTGAAATGTATCTACAGTGGCTCTATATGTGTCGCTACAGAACTGTTTATAGAGTGTGAATTCATGAACCTTTACTCATGCTGATGTTCTGTAAATATGTTTCTCTCAGCTCAGATTGCCTTTATCCAGGACGTGGGTCAGATGTCACTGAGAAGGTCCTCTGTCAGGTACAGCACTGTCTTATGTTCACATAATCCAACTGGATTCAAGAAAAATTACCACCATGTACAACCTGTATTACCAAAGATGCAATAGTCTGTCAAATTATGCGGTGAGTATTGGAACATATGAAGATCTTGAATCAAAACAGTGCAAAACAAGACATTACACAGTGTTATCCTGTTATCAACTAATGTATATTATTGACAATTATATTGACTCAGGGTTTACTCAACTTTTTACTTCTAAAAGCTGCTGCCAAAGCATTTTAATGCTACTATTGATTAATAACACCCCCAAACATCATCAATATATTTTTATTGAATTATTATTAATTATTAAACTATATAATTATAATTATGTCTTATTTACTTACTGTAAATAGAGTAGGAGGTGCCACTCCCACAGAACCTTGCTCTCTTGTGGAGAGGAGGCAACTTCAAATTGCACTTTCTGACAGTGTTAGACACTAAATAGTGCAGGTAAAGTATCATAAAAGTAAGGTGCTTTGATGGGATGGAATGACAGAACAGGCTATAACCGTAGTAAAAACTGTATTTATACATTATTTCAAACATTTACCTGTTATTGTGCAATGTAATGGCATGTGGTAGGAAAGATTTCCTATATCTATCCCTCCAACAGTGGAGGTGGGGCAGCCTGTGGGGAAAAGCTTAAAACCAAGTACCCCCCCTATCATCTCTAACATCTTGTTGCACACATTAAAGGATTTAAGCTTACTCAAGAAATAAAATCTGTGCATCCCCTTCCTGTCCACAACATCAGTATTTCACTTCCAGTCCAGTCTGTTATCGATCACCACTCCCAGGTATTTGCAGTCCTCCACCTCCTCTAACACCTCCCCCCCGATCTGAAGTGGCTGTACAGGAATCTGCTTCCTCCTGAACTCTATCACCATCTCTCTGGTATTATTGACAGCCTCAGGTGATTCAGTTCAGACCACTCTGCAAAACCATCCACCAGTTTCCTGTACATTCCCTCTCTTATACACCCAACAACAGCTGAGTCATCAGAACACTTCTGCAGGTGACACAACTCAGAGTTGTCCTGGAAGTCTGTTGTGTATAAAGTGAAGAGGAAGGGAGAAAGCACAGTTCCCTGAGGAGCTCCTACGGTATATCACTGATCACTACATCTGAAAGTACATTGCTTCCTCCACCATCCGGATGCATAGAGGTTTGCTGGAGCAAGTAAATGACAGCATCATCAGTAGGCAAATTGCAGAGGGTCCAGAAACAACAGTGACTATTCAAGTCCTTTAATGCACTTTGATAGGAGACAATATCACTAATAATTACTGTATTTACTTCTGTACTGAATGATAATTTATTTTTTTCTAATTAATTATCTGTCCTCACAGTGAAGTTATATTTATAACTATTTTTTTATGTATTTGGAGTTCTCTCTAGTTAAAACAGTAAACTAGTGACTAAGATATTATAAGCCTTGATTGACATGCTGAACCAGCGTTTCCATCCCATACAAAGAATGCAAAAAGTGTCTTCTACTTGATCGCCACAGCTGAGATATTTAGACTTTATACAAGGGGTCCACTTGGAGAAAATCTGGAAGAACTTCTGAAACTCACTGTGTTAATGCAGTCATTTTGTGTTCACACTCACACTCAGAAACTGCAAACATCTCCAAAGTGTTGCACATCTCAAAGAAGCAATAGTGCACTACTTGATAGATAGATATAGATTCTTTGAAATATTGTTCTCATCTTTGGATAAATAACTTGTTGACTTCATGTTTCCTCTCCATCTGAATGACTGCACCATGCATTGCTAATCCATGGGTATCCATAGTAATATAGTTACCATGATGTTGACATGTCATGAAACATGAAAATGATTCACTCTTATTTATGTACCTCTCTAAGTTACCAGAGTAAATTCTATGCCATCCTACCTTTTATACTTTGCCTTTATTTCTCTATCTGTCTTTGTGTTGTCTTTGTCCAGATTAAGTCTGGAGGCTCTGACAGACAAAGAGCCAGGCCTGATGGAAACAGAGGTTGAGGAGGATCAGGAGAAAATAGAGATAGTCCATGGTGGAAATGAGAATGGTTTGCCAGCCAGTCAGCCTCAACCCACTACAAGTCAAGATCTTTTGGAGGAGGAGGGCTTGATCATCGAAGAATATGATAGTGACTGACACCGACAGTCAGCACACATCCACTGTGACACATTTTCACTTTTCCAGTTTGTATTGTTGTAAGTCTTTACCTGGGGTGAATTTAAGGCCATGTGAAATAATACAATGAGTTCTGAGGTTAATTTTGATATGTTATGTCATGTCTGTAAAATAAGTTCAACAGGATTTTTTCATCTTATTAAGTCTGAATTCAATGGGATCCTGTGGCTTGTCACAGGCTCATCATTCAGATTAAGTATAATCATTTTCCAAAGTGACCTTTACCAGTTCAGTTCTAGCAGCTTTAAATTTGCCTGTATTTATTAGTTCAGACCTTGTTGTTTTTGTACTTCGCATCTTTCTGTTTTGATTATTTGTTGAGCCTCAAAGCCCAAAACTGAAATCCTTGGTTGAAAATAAAATATATCAAAATGTTTATTAAGGAATAAATAGTTTGAATCTCAATAAGTATGTGAATTAAAACAGTGTTTGAGAAGCTGAATATTCATCCTGAACATGCTCTGCTTTCACACACCCTCTCATTCAATATTTACACAGCAGTCTCACATAAAGCTCCTTTAAATAATCCCTGTGGTGATGGTGACTCACTGTCACTCACACACAGCTGCTGTAAATCCATGAAGCGCTTTCATTTTAAAATAAAGAAATGCTTCTTGTATATCTACATGTTTGGATACTTATTGCTGGCACACTATTACTTAAATAAATGTAGCTCCAATACCACATGATTTTCAATTAACATTAGGATATTTATTGTAAAAATATTGACTGAAAATGTATTTCATTCTTATTAATGCTGAAATGTTTTACACTACACTTTTTCCTTTCTCAGGTTAAATGTGATTTTGGGAAGAGGGACAGATTTATTTTGAAGGTAAGGGCCGGAAGTAGCTGAGGTCGCTCTGTGCTGACACAGAAGCGGTTGTCCCAATGGAGGACTGACAGACGGGTACACTCAGTGTTTAGTTCATTTTGTCTTTATTCTCTGCGTGTCGGTGGAAACGTCACTTGGGAACATCACTGCTTTAAAGTTACAGGTAAGAGAAATTAGACTTATTGGACTAATTTAATGGTACATGGCATCTGCAGCAAGTACTAATGAAACCACCTGGAAACAAATGCAGACGCGATTACTTAGTATTTAATGCGAAACATTTTCGAATATGCTTCGGGTCACCTGTCCTGCTTGCTATTTGTTTCCCTTAACGGTTTGGACAAATATATTTCGTCAACTGAATTGGCCACACAGGTAGGTTCGAATAACAACAGCGCGATCGAGCCGTGGTCCCCTGGATAGTGAGCAACCTAAATATGCGCTCAACACTAGGCGTGTGATAGACACCATGAGAAAGCTGAGCCCCAGAAGAAACATACCTCCATAGATCAGTAGCATTAAGAACACAGTTGCCTTGATTGGGCAGGAAACAGTGAGCCACGTCTTTATGTCTGTAAACCGCACACTTAATTCTGCTCTTTTGAGTTTTTATGACAACCAAAGCTACTGCAGGTTCTCCTTCATGTTTGGATAACGTGAGCAGTGTTTGGCTGCGACATGACATTTCAAAACTTGATGATTCTACTCAAAATACTACACACTCTACCTTTACATTTTTGTGCTTGTTTTAAATCAATAATGTTGAATCAAAGGACTGAGAAATCACTGTATGGTTTTGCAGGTTCGCCAAACCCAGGTTTGATTTGGCCTGTTTCAAATGGATGTCAGCAAGGCCTTCAACCTGGATGATGACATGGTGGATGGAGATCTGGGTGATGGATTGGGTGTTCGAGGATCATACAGCTCCACAAGTAGGAAGAGCCAAAGTTCTGTGGCTCTCTCAGATCCCCCGCTGCCCCAAGCAGAGCTTCTTCAGCGCAATAGCCATACAGGGGTGACAGCCTGGATTACTGGAGAGAGATATCAGGGATCATACTGGAGGGTGCCCGTCAGTGGTAAGAATGTCCTAAGTGTGTGTGTGTGTGTGTGTGTGTGCACTGCCTGGTGCAAATAGACAATGGGTTTCAAAAACGAAAAGCTGGATCAAACATGTTTGAAAAAGCTAACATGATTGCCCTGTAGCATGGCCTATAGCAGCTAGGTTGAGGGGACACTGAGTCAATGCGTGAGCAAAGCTTGCGGGGGCATTAGAAGTAATGCCAGAGGGTCAGAAGTTACTGGCCAACAGAGCATCACCAAGATGAGCCAAGCATGTCCAACATTTAATTGATAGCTTTTATCGAGAATTCATTGAGGAAAGCATCAGGGCTGCTCATGTCATCAAGTCACTGTCCCTACTCCTGTTTTGCAAGGACCGGAACCCCCTCAGCCTGATCATTACAAAGTTGATGGACACAGTTTCAAAAGGGGAGTAACCATCAGTTGCACTTGCTATAGATGAGTGAAATGAAGGTCAGGAGTAAACAAGACATTTTTAACTCGTTGATCCAGCACCTCTAGATCTACACCAAGAACGGTGAGATGTCATTCAGACTCTACAAGCCAAGAAAAAGGAAGGGAGAGAAAATATTGGGCTCATTTTTTTTTTTTTTTTTTTTTTTACAAACCCTATACCCTATGTATTCCTAGAATATATAGGGTATAGCAAGAAAATCTACACTGACTGAACAAGATAGAAGAAGTTTGTTGGGTATATGTCTTTGTCTGTTCCATATACACATACACACGCGCAATCTGCCCTCTGCTGGTATTTTTTGTGTATATTTTATTATAGAGTATCTGTGATTCAATAGGCTCCCTTGATGACCTGTCCAAAGCTGAGTTGACAGACAGGCTACAGGAAGCGAGTGAGGTAGGAAAGGGAAGGAAAACAAGAAAAAACAACATTTACATTGAGTCCATGACACCAAACTGTAACCGATGCTCCTGCTGTGTTGACAGGTGATAGATGTCTTGTGCTGTGAGCTGGAGGTGGCACATCGTTACCTGGAAGGCAAATATCAAGCTCTCAAGATATTACAAGGAAAGGTAAAACAACACTTCATCTCATTTCCTCACTTCCCATTTGTGGTATTAACTAATCATGAGACAATTATATTTTATTGTATTTGTCATTCAGTTCATGAGTAAAGACTTAATCCAGCCACTGCCTGCCGCCACACACCCACTGGTTTCTACTGAAGATGTAACTCTTGATGTATACCTGTAAACATGGCTTCTATTCTCTTCTAATCCATTTTAATCAGACAGGGATTTTTTAAACAGCTGGTCACTGTAACATATGTCACTTGAACATTCCATTCCATTTCATTTGGCTGATGCTGTTATCCAAAGTGACTTACAATAAGTGCATCAACCATGATGATATAACCCCAAATACATTGTTTTCTTGGTTGAGGGGGTGTACGATTTAACCATGTCCTGGATGTGAACTGGGCCCAGTCTTTTCACAGCCTGGTACACAATTATCCTCAAATAGAATAAACTACAATCCAGGGTGATAAAGCTAAACATACCACCCACTTGTGTAATGTACACGCATGCCAAATGAACACCTGATGTTCATTAATGCCAGCATGAGGCTGCCAATTTTGTAAAGACTTTGGGGATTTCTTGCATAATTTCTGGGCATAGCTGATAGCAAACAATTAAAGACTGGTCTCTGTTTAAAAGTCAAAGAACAGCTGACCCCAGAGATAAGGAACAAACTGCTTCTATGATAATGAGATAAAAAGCCTCTAGAGTCTTGTTCAATTGGTAAAAATGACTCTTCTTCACATAGGCCATTCTTGACAAAGCCACAAGTCACACTAAAAGTCTACTGCAGAAAAGTGAGGAAAGGGCCAAGGCTCTGGAGAAGGTAAGCAACTGCTCTACTCTTGCTCATATAAGCGCATGCTCTTCAAACAAAGGCTTGGTCTGTTTGCTTTAAAGCTCTACAACAGGTTTCAGCTCACCCTTCAGGAACTAGCTGCTCCTTGCCTGTTTATCCTAGACAAATGATGGGGCTCGTAGAAACAATGCCACAAAAAGAGAATTGTCATCCGAAAACGAGTCTAGCTATCCTGAATATAGGATGACAAACATTTACAGTTGCTGAAATAATGATACAGATGGTTATGATTAGTGATTACTTGTATTGCTTCAAACAATTGCAGAGTTTTCATTGCATAGAATATGTCTAAGGTGGTTTCTTTGCTTTGGCCATAGGCTAGTGCCTTGCTGTTTGTACATGGAACCATCTATATATCCATTTTCAAGTGTTAGTACTTGATGTTGATGTTTGTAGGACAAGGATCTTTCTGTCTGTCTGTCTGTCTGTCTGTCTGTCTAGCCGTTTGTAAGTCCAGTAAGTCAGTGTAACAATCGTGGTCTCCTACAGGAGGTCAACAGTCTGCAGTGGGAGCTCAGCTTCAGTCAGGTGCAAATGAAGAAGTCTGAACAATCCTGGGAGCAGAATTACAATAGGTTTGACTTTCTCATCATACTCTTCTGTCTGTGATAGTTTTACTGTTTAAACTGTAACATTGTTGTTGTTGTTCTAATCAGAGTTGTAAGTGAAAAAAAGGCTCTGACTGACAACCTGCAGGAAAGGGAACATGAGGTCCAGGAGCTCAGAGCAGAAAATGCTGGTAAATATTGAATAATGTAGAATGATTTTGGGGTGACCCAGACATGTCTGCAGAGATCATCTCCATTTGTGTAGTGAAGTGGCTCTGTGTGTGGAGTCAAGACATTACATATAATAACTCCAACTCAATAACACATATCCATTCTTCCACATAGATCATTTATTCTGCATCATCATTGTGTGCTTGTGTTTACAGTTCGAAGGAGGGAGTGCTTGGAGCTTCTGTCGATGTTGAATGTGAGGGAGCAGCGAGCTTATCAAGAAACAAAACCTCAATATGCAGTAGAGAGAGACACGAGTGTTCTGGAGGTGAGCACTAACCAACAATGTTGGCTCATAATGTTGAATTTAACACAGCTAAGGGCTCAAGACTGCAGTTATTGAAGTAGGTAATGCTGTGTATTTAAGTGTGTGCACATTAGAACAGAATGGTGAAGCGTAACAGTTGTCTTTCTTTCTTTCTTTCTTTTCTAGCTGGCAGTCTTGGGGGCCTGCCGGTGTCCTGGAGTTGTGGAAGCCTGTCCATGCAGTCACACTGCTGCTATCAGCAGAAAGCAACTAATTCAGCTGCAACAGGAGGTACGTTACTAATAAACTAATGACCTGATTCTTGTCAGTTTGGCTCATCAACCATCATTGGTTTTCAGACAATGAGCACAATTTTCTGCGATGCCTTTCTTTTGATTAATTCCCTTGGTTTGCTCTGCTTATTAACAAGCAGTGATGGGTGTTTGTCAATTTCCAAATGGCAAAACACATGTATATTATGATTTGGCACTGTACAATTAAAATTTGAATTGAACAGAATAAGTTATCAAAGGCTGACATGTAAGTGAAGCAGAAAACAATATCAGTGTCCCAGAGGCTAAAATAACACATTTAACCTACCAAGCTAAATAAACATCAACAGGAAGTCATCTACAGGCTTAGCAGCAGAAACTGCCTGCAGACGAAGAGCAGCTAGTTGTAATCAGGTGATGGTGTCCAGTTATTCAAGGGAATGAGTGTGTGGTATTTCTGAAACACTATTACAGTTCAGTGTTACTTCTTGACCAGTGCTAAAAGAAATGGGTCAGATTTGACGACCAAGTACATTTCATGAGACACATGATGTTTTTTTTTCCATTTTAAAGGTTGTTATAATTTGAAACTGTGTCTGTTTGTGGATTTCCAGCTTGATACTCAACGTTCGAGGAGAGAGGAGGCGTTGATGGTTGCAGATGCTTTTCGCATCGCATTTGAACAGCAGCTGAGGAAACGGAATGACTGTTTTCTGCTTATGGCAGAGAAAAACATCCTGAAGTCCCAACACTTAAAAGCTGAAGGCAAGTCTGACAATAGCATAATACATGAATGAAAACTGGACATAATGCAAATGATGCACATATTATTGTATTGTATGATATACAGTAGTGTGGTCTAGAGTGGTGATTCTCAACCAGAGTCCTGGTGGTCTGTGATGGGATTGCAAGGGGTCATGTTTTCACTGGTGTGTTTCATCTTAATTATAGAATTGTTGTTTTCTTTACCCAAGAATGAGCCCTTTAAATTTAAATGCTTTATATTTACATCAGGAGGGGGCCGCCATGTTTTTTTTATCAGTTACCCAAACTTCACACCTTTGAGTATTTATGGCAACAGAAGGCCACCATAGATTGTCTGTTATGCTTCGAAGGGGAGAGTGAGGTGGGGGCTATTCAGCTGCAAAATGGAAGTCACTAAATTCTTCACACTGGACTGTTAAAATAGGGATGGTGCCATCTTACACAGTTGGACCCCAAGTGTGTTCGGTAGAAATCAAGGAATGGAGCTTCATTTTCTCCTGCCCCCAAATAGAAGCATATCACTAAAATGAACACAGATAAACTAGAAAGAGCTTCTTCAATGAGAGTATATTTTCCAATACACTGTACGTCAATCCCATGTTTTACTTTTGGTGATGCCTCTGTTTTCCCCATGAACTGATGATTCCTCCCAGGTGTTCACAGCAGCCCTTTGATCAGTGTAAGCCAGAGGCTGAGAGAACTGCTCCCGTCCAGTTTGGAGTTGAAGACACCTAATGGTCTTTTAGAGACTCTTTACAGACTGCTGGACTTGGTTAGTATAACCTTTTGCATCTACAGATCAATTAATTACAGTTTCAACGTAAGTTAGTTAGTTCCTTAAAAGTTTCACACAAGCTACGTCTGTCTTTCCTGAATCTGAATCACATAACAGAGAGCGGTAGGCTTGTCAACTGGGTAAGAAGGACAACTACAATGACTTTGCTTCATCTTTCTCCTGTTTGTACTGGGCACAAAATGTTGACAAGTCATTTTTTTACTCAAGTTCAAATGCTGTTTCAAACTTCGAGGAATCCTAGAAACATTGTTTCATGTACACCAGGGGTTTATTGGTTGAAGTGAGAGCAGGCCGGAGTGTAATGAAGCAAGTTAGTGTGTGCTCACAGAGATTCATTGGCATGCCTGCAGTTTAAAAAATATTCTATGATAATGAGTGTGTGTGTCTGGGCGATTGTCAGCCATATTGGCAGGTCAGGACTATATCAGATAATACTGACCATTATAATCTTTCTTTGTGAAGGCAGTACCCTATCGCCCCCCTATTAGCCACAGCTTTATTAACAGTTACTTATTTATTTGTGAAAGAACGGCATGCGTAAAGAAAAAATACACACATGAATATACAATATCAAACTCAAGGATGCATAATAAACATGGTAATAATGGAAATAATGTCTCTAATGCTCTTATAGGGTCATTGGTGTTGACATTTTTCTCCTCAATTACTGGTGTTTCTTTACTGTTCTAGCTGAATGACAAGGATGAGGCCTTGGCTCACCAGAGGAAGGTGAGCATCATGTTAGCCCACAATGCTGAGGAGCTACAGAGACAGTTGCAACAGGATTCACGTTGCCTGCCATCAGATCCATCAGAGGCCTGCATCCTGTCAAAGTTTCAGCAAACACCTGATTCATCAGAGTCAAATATCAGCGAAAAGAAAGAACCACAGTTGCCAGTTTCCCCAACCTCAGCCAGGAAAACCACAATGTCTCTCCAAGTCTGTGATTGATCCACAGGAGCTGTCAGACCCATTACAGACCGGCATCCAGCCCCTGTCCAGCCAAAAGAGTGATGAGACTGAAATTAAATGTTATGATGAACTAGAATCCTGATGCCCTCACAGGATCCACCAGATGTATTGGCTCAATCACAGGAGTTAGGTTTGAGAAAGGACCCAGGAATATGCTCAGATGGGACAACACAAGTGGAAAACACTGACAGGCAGATAGTTCTGGCCGGGCAGCATCTCACCATTTCATTTTTCCAAGTCTATTCAGCACCCAGAGTTGGAGATGTACAGCACAACAACTGTTCTGATAACGTCTTAAACAAGCTTTTACTAAAGCAACTGAAGCATTGGGTTAGGGTTAGTATTTATTGATGCTTGGCCAAGGAGAAAATCAAGAGCTCATTGACAATCATATGTGCATGATGCTCTCTCATATTCTGAAGTTTGCTCTGCTGCAGTCCCAATTTTATCCCCAACTGACCAGTCTAATTAGGGTCAGCTAGTTCTTAAACAATTTAATCTTTTGGTAATCATGGAGCCAGCCTGCCAGATTGCGCAGACTCATATCGGTGATGTCTGGGGAGTGAGTGCTTTGGTCTTTGCTATCACGGCGGCAGGTTGCACTATGCCCTGAAAAAGGACAGAGAAAATTCCATAACAGTGACTGATGGAAACATCCACGTGAGCCATGCAGTTGCTGACAATGCCTTACTGGACATGAGGGAAATGAACATCTTCGTTTTGTGTTTGACTCTTTGACAAACAGTTTGAAATAACTCTTAAACTATGCATGGTTTTAAGGAAAGAGTGAGTTAGTGTCACTGTTCTAAGGCTAATCACGGGTTTGGGTTTATAATATTTTTCACTGAATGGACCTTCTCCTAACCCTAACAACCTCCAGCCATTTCAGCCTTGTAATTTACACTTTAAATATGGTTTTAATAAGTCCTTTCAGTCTGACATTTCCTCTTTTCTACAGTTTAAACTCTTATCTGTATGCCCTCTCATAATGAATTAATACTTTTTTTGGCAAGATTGTGTCTGTCAAATATTTTGAAATTTAACTCCCAGTAACTTTATTTTAGTAATCAAAACACTTTTTACATTTATTTCATTAGAAAATGCCCCATAATGTCACCAAGAAATTTGGCTAGTTTTATTAAAATTTGTGAATCGATCTTGCCCGCTAATGTCTTCGTAATGTAGAAAGTGCAGGCTCTAGCGTTAATACAATTTCAGAATATACTTTCATAATTACACCCTCGTGTCATTTTTTTCTTTTGGTACATTAGTGGCCTGTAGTAAAGGTCATATTTCAGTCAAAATGTTTTGGTTCAAATATAATCAAGAGTCCTGACTGAGTAGAATCATTTAAGTCAGGGAGAATGATGATGGTAATGTAGTTTATCTACATCTTGACTGTATATATATATATATATATATACATACATTTATTTGTACCTCAGAGCTTTTTTGCAGATGGGATACTGTAAAATAAAGGCCTAGTAAAATGTGATGGCCAGTTTTTACTTTCAGTGTAATGTGTAGTATGTGCTATATTCAACTTCTATATTAATATTCAACACTTGCGTCACAGTGTTGATGATGACATGATGATGTGTGTTTTGCTGCATTCATTCAGTAATTCAGACTGCGACGCCATTGGTCACCAGACAAATTTGACCAGGCATTTGTAAGTGCACGCAACTATCCTCTTTTTCTGATAGAATGTTCGGAATTCAAAGTTAATCTGGTTGAAGCACATTGGCATTCAGCAGAGGGTGGAACGGCAGCATGCTTTACCAGAAGTGATCAGCTGAGGGCAGTGTTTGTCTTCATGTGGCTACTGTCAGTGCACATATGCTATAGTGAACACACATACTATCAGAGGAAACACAATGTAAAGCAGTGTTCCAATACCTCATTAATGTTAGGGGCAGTCTGTCTATACTGGTTGTTGTATCATATCTGATGTTTTATATGTTGCAAATCGTTTTCCTCTTAATTTATTTATATAGTCAGTAAATTAAACAATAAAATCATCTGTGTTTTTACAGCCCTAGAGATGGCTATCTATTTTAACTGACTGGTGGTTGTCACCCTGTTACTCCGGTAACACACTCTGTGAACATGCTCACTTACATTTTTTAACTGCCTGATGAGGACCTGTTAGAGCGTTTCCGCTTCTGTGCACCATCCATAATTTATCTGAACAATATGAATGTAGTGAATAAATGTTGTTTAATGAGGGCAGGCTAATCAACACCACAATTGCTTTTAATTAATTATACCTTACCTTTTCAGACTATATTTCTTATATAAAGTATTATATGTCATATTTTAGATTTCTTTAGTTGCTGCCAAGTTTGTGTCTGGTGGGTTGCACCTGTAGTGACATTCTAAACCTTTTAATGTAATAAAGCTTAACATCGCTTAATGTCGGAGATGGAGATCAATCAGGAAATGTCCACGCACGTTTTGGTGATGATTGATCCCAGTTTTCAGGACGTTAAGCGATGTTAAGCTTTTATATGTTAAGTGTTTTGGAATGTGCGCTCAAACACATATAGAATGTAGATGTTGAGTGGAACACATAGGAAACATTTTTTTCTCCAACTAATACGCGTGCATTGACTCGCACTCTTGCTGTTTTGCTGCTGATGCAGTGTTGATTTTTATTTATTCATTAAAATGTGTTCACTTGGTCCTAGCCCAGCTGAGGTCACAGGTGACCTGTTTCTGGACCCTCTGCAATTTGCCTACCAGCCCCATTTAGGTGTCAGTGATGCTGTCATTTACTTGCTGCAACGAGCCCATATGCATCTGGATGGTGGAGGAAGCACTGTGAGGATCACATTCTTTAATTCTTTTGACTACAGTGCTTTTAACACCATTCAACCTCTGCAAGAATCTCCTGGAATACTGACTACCTGACTGGCAGGCCACTGTTTGTTCGACTGGGCAATGTACTCTTAGATGTAGTGATCAGTGATATACAGTAGGAGTTCCTCAGGGAACTGTGTTTTCTCCCTTCCTCTTCCCTTTATACTCAACAGACTTCCAGGACAACTCTGAGTCGTGCCACCAGAAGTTTTCTGATGACTCAGCTGTTGTTGGGTGTATAAGAGAGGGAGTGTACAGGAAACTGGTGGACGGTTTTGCAGAGTGGTCTGAACTGAATCACCTGAGGCTGTCAATAAGACCAGAGAGATGCTGATAGAGTTCAGGAAGAAGCAGATTCCTGTACAGCCACTTCAGATCATGAGGGAGAATGTCAAATACTGATGTTGTGTACAGGAAGGGGATGTGCAGACTTTATTTCTTGAATAAGCTTAAATCCTTTGTGTGCAACAAGATGTTGGAGTTCTACCAGTCTGTGGTTATCAGCGCCATTTTCTTTGTTGTTAGCATCAGTGACACTAACAGACAAGACAAGATCATCAAGAAGGCTGGCTCTGTACTTGGTGTTAAACTGGACACTTTTCAGACCGTGGTGGAGAAAAGAACTCTGAATAAACTGTTTAGCATCATAGACAATAATCAGCACCCTCTCCATCAGACTATAGACAGACAGCGGAGCAGCTTTTCCCACAGGCTGCTCCACCGCCACTGTTGGAGGGATAGATATAGGAAATCTTTCCTATCACATGCCATTGCATTGCCATAACAAGTAAACTTTTGAAATAATGCACAGTTTTTTTACTATGGTCGTGTCTGTACTGTCATCCTATGTCACCTTACTTGTATGTTGCACTGTCTAGACTGCTTCTTTATAGGTCCGGGTCGTTGTTCCTTTTGATTGTTTTGTTTCTTTTATTTTTCCGAACATAGTACTTCAGACTTTACAATTACTGCTCTCATATATGTATTGCTGCTGCTGTTGCTACGCTACAATCCGTCCATCCATCCAAGTAAGGGATTCTTTCTGGATGATAATAAATAAAGTACATTCTCTATATTATTAGATTAATTAACCCAGAGTAGGTAGGTTCTATGTGCAGAAATGTTTTGACTACATGTAAATTGGCTGCCATGGGGATATTTCCAATGTAAAAAGTCCAGAGGAGATTTGTTGTCCCAGTTCAGCCTTGTGTATGTATACTTAATGTAGATATGAACTTTCCTCTGCTGACACTGCAGACACCACAGCAAGTAAATTCAATAAGACTAGTGTCAACAGTGGACTGGATTCTTTTAAATAATTTGTGGTTGCACGGTTGCTTAACTGAAACATAGAAACTTAGAAACTGCAGAACCGTAGCAACTGTATCATTTCCAATGGCCACATCTGCTCCATTAGCTTTAGATAATAGCTAAGCTTTTCACACTTGGGATGGCTGACAAGTCATCTGAGTGATTTGCATCTTTAAGCCTTGACGCATCAGAGATTGCAGGCATTTTTGGGAAGTGGACTGACAATGAGCGAGTAGACAGGATGCACATTGAATAGCAATAGCAGCTTAGGCCAATGACCAAATATACTTCGGCTCACTGCTGGAAATATCACTCACTTTTGTGGCACCATTTTTACTCTATGTAGACAGGACTGATGAGTTCATACACAAAACATGGATACATACATCCTTATCATTCTACATATGTGTGTGTGTGTGTGTATATATATATATCAATTAATGGGAAAGTATATATATATATATATATTGTATATGTGTTGGTCAACTATTCTCTCAAAACATGATAAGTGTCCACTGTAGACACTTTCAGGTTACTCTTTTCAGAAAACTTTGTAAGGATTTTGTCATCAATGTATTACTGGATAAATATCAGTTCCTCTTGTTTTTTTGAACCTATGTCTGGTTCTAGCAGCAGCAGCAGAAGAATCACGGCTCCATTACAAAGTATACATTAAGTATCACCTTCTTGCTGACAAAAAGTATCATTGAATTATTTCGTTCTTTAAACTTTTTTAATGTGACTTTTGCAGTTTTTATTGCATCAGATTAAATGCCTTGACTGCATCTGCAAGGCATGCCACAGGCAAACCCAACCCAGCTCTTTGGGTCACAGCCCCTGTCCTCCTCTACACTTACCTAGCAGGAACAAAAGATTAGAGTGGCACAGTGGAAACAAAGACAAAAGTCAGAAGCTTTTTGGGCCGCATGCATCCCTAGGGCATTCTATTTGGGGCAGCCAGTGCCTCCCAGGACTTTTATTTTTTGCTCTTAGAAAAATATTGACACTCCCTGTGCTCTCAACCCAGTGCAATTGATTGTAGCTTAAGCTTCACGGCCAGACTCTGACCAAAGCTATTGGCAAGATTAATTAAAAAGAAAATGGTTTTTAGTATGGCTGGCTGCCTGGAGAGTGGCAGCAGTGAGCATGGGGAGGGAGTGGTATGCAGACAGACACACACACACACACACACACAGATTCAAGCATGCTGATTGGCACACTAAAGTGATTGTGGGGTGAGGGGAGGTGTATGAAAAGCATTAACCCACAGTGCACTGCTGAGTTTTGACAGATCCCTGCTTCAGGGCTGCTGAATTTACGAGCCATTACTCCTGTCGGCCCAGGACCTAGTTGGTGCATTATGTTCTATGTCATCCACCATTAGTGAAGCAGTGAATGACATCCATTGAGAAAGCCAATGCTCTCTGACACTGACTGTCTGATATGGCCAGGGTAGCATGCTTAGACTGGGATAAAGCCTTATTGTTGTTTTGTTTCCAGCATCTCCGTCTCTTTTTCTTGTGCATCCAGTTGAGTTCATGCATGCAGTAATCAGGGGACAATACTGAAACCTCCAAGGCCTCTCAGTGGCCATTGTGCTCCACAGTAAGCTCCAGCTGTCCTGTTTCCACTTTGTTTTTTTAGGACAGTACAGACTTGGGTTATGTCCATGACAGGGATTTACTTCAGACTGTTTATACTGAAGTTACAGGAACATAGGCATATCCCTTTGTTTCGAGATGAACATAGAAAGAGAGAAAGTTCATGCTCAAAAGTTCTTCTGACTGTGAAAAGAAAGAAAAAAAATATAACTTTGGGTTTCAAATTTCTGTATTTTTTTTCAATTAATTAATGTGAATATTAACATTTGTATAAGCTTCAAAATCAATAAATGTTTTTTTTTTTCTATACCTTTACATAAATGGCTTTTTTTCTTGACTATCTAGTACCCATAAACACAAAATATGCCTTCAGATACATGGATAATATATAATATTAAGATGGACTTAAGCTGTGTGCTATAGTGTAAGAATACGATTTATATTCTATATCCTCAGCTGATAGAAAAGTGCAATATGTACTTGTATTAAAGTTTAATTTCAAATGTTTAACATTCACTATCTCAACTTAACTAAATGCCACTTGGATTCACAACTTGCACAATGACCCTCCTAGGCAGGCTGCCCTCATTAGGCTACTGTCTAAATAACTCTTAAATGGGATGGCAGAGGTTAATAATAGCATTCATTTCCGTCTGTTGTTGTTTACTTTCTTCTTAGGGAAGGTCAATGTATTGACCTATGTGGATATGGGGACAAAACGCTGACATATAATCTGTGTGGCCTTGATGTTCCATTAAATGATCGATTCAGCTGGTTTGGGGGTGGGTGGGGGATTTCTAAGGGACTATGAAAAGGTCAGTATCTGTTAGTGTATTGGTGGAATGATTAATAAATCAATAGGAGCTGGAGAGAGGCTCAGTGAATCAAACAGTTCCACAGACAGTCCTGAATACTTTGTAAAGAGCTGAATGAGAGTTCGGTGTGTGACACCACATCATCACTGCTCCACCAGAACACAATATCTAGGAACCACAACTGCATCTGCCATTGCTACACAACACCTAACTCATTTATCCATGCCCTTCTCATCTGCTTAGTATTTTTTTCATATTGAAGATTTTCTATTTTCTTTAACTTGAGAATAATTTCAACTGCATTAAATTGAGGAGAATAGAATAGAATATCATCTGTATCAGCAGAGATTTATTTTTATTTGTGTGTGTGTGTGGGGGTGTGTACACCCACACACACACATACAATGAAGCTTTGTATTGTTTTGAACTTGACTTGGCCTGACAAACGTGTCTCAAAACAACACAAGAAATAAAATACTGAGAGCTGTATTCATAACTGAAGATTTACATCTGACTTGTGATCTTAATTGACACTGGCTTAGTGTTGCTCCAATAGACTCAAAGGCTGCACAGACACTGGATTGGAGCCCATGCTCACCCTTATTTGACAGAGAGGACTCAAAACCTAGCACAGAAATCAACACATCTTAAAAAAAAAATTACATTTTTATATACCTGAACATTTGAAATATTGGTCAAAATACAATATCAGTGCTGAAATAATTGATGATTAAACTTATATGATTTGATCGTAGTCCTCCCCATTCCTAAGGCCGAAATATCCCTGGGCAAGATAATGAACCCCTACAAAAAAGTGATGTGCATTGTACATTGTTAAACATTAAACTCTTAAACATTTTGATTGGTCATCAAGATTAATTGGCTGCATTACTGTCAAAAGAACTTAAGTCAGCAGCATGATACAGGTAGATGTGAGAAGCTGGATAAGGTTTGCAGTGATGCCAATATTTCCAAATGAAAGTTGATATACATTGTTGTAATCATAGTCTGGTCTATGGAGTCATTAGAACAGTCATTATGTTTACCATTAGGAAACATCAGCCAATCAGCATTCAGAGATGCCTGGATTTCTTGCTGACATGTCCTACTATAAAAGTCCTGCACCCTTCCATGTCCATATTCTGTGTGTGTGTTTGGAGGAACTGAACACTGTGTGATCCTGGGTCCTGATCACAAAAAGTCATGTCACCATCACACCAAAGTAACAGAGTGATGATCTTAAAAATCTTCCAACATCTCTGCACTGGGTTGCCTAGAAACAGAAGCTGGCTCAATGTAAAATATAATCATAGGAAATACAAATCTGAAATGGTGTCATTCGGAAATACAATTAATAAAGTAAACACAATTCATGATAGAACTCAATGAAAAGGATCAACTGATACAATCAACAGAAAACAACATGTAGAATAAAAGACTAAAAGAAGAATGAAAGACTGCTGTGTAATACACACACTCTGAAGAACACTTTATGAACATTGAACATTGATTGCCATGATAATATCGAAAAACATTCCATATGTGTTTTGTTTTAATCAGCTCCCAAAGACTCCGTCTCCTGTGCATCTACATGGGTCTCTCATTGCTGAGCCCAGATGCTTAGATGATTTTTAAATTAATAGGAGTGGAATTCCTGTAAATGGAATTCCTTCCTTGGGACGTCCCGCTGCTATTAATGCTTCAGATGAATTTTAGTAAGAAAAAAACTTGTATTTAAGATGCAATTTGTAATTAACATGTTTCTTCCTCGGCAAATTGCTCACACTTGGGAAGAGTGTTTCTTTTAACCACTAGAGGGCAGTAGTAATCCGTGCTTCCCGAACTGAGGCTGGGAACAGAGGTGGTTGGCACGTTTATCGCTTAATGTATCAGAGTATGTCTAAGTGGATTTCAAACATTTCCCTTTGTAGACATCTTGCTTTTGAAAGTCTCTCTTCATGTAAGGAAAGGATCAGATGATTTCTCCCAACACATATAATATGAATATTACCTAAAGAATCTAATCCTAGCATGAAGAAACAAATACAGGCTTAGTGCTTTTGCCAAGTTGAAAACCAGCCGGGCTTTCCTTTTTCTCCCATCAATAATCTGAGTGCTTGGACAGTTTCCAACATCTTGTTCAGTTCTTTGAAAATCTCAGTGCTGGCTGTTTTAGTAATGGATTCAATCAAGACTGTACTCCTTGGACTATACCACTTCACTAAAAGCTTCATCGTAACACAGGTAAAGGTCATAAATGATTTACTAGATGTCTCTTTGATGGCAGAAATTACAGTTGTTCATTGTCATCACTCCAAAACTGTTTGCAAATGGTGAAGATACAAAGGGCTTGAAAGTGATTGAACTATTTGTCTGTAGATCAACTGCACTGAGGGGATTACAAATATGGGGTAACATTGGATTACAGTGAGGACCCAAATATGCTGTTTATGCTCAGTTCATTGTGAATTTTAAAAAATGACATGGCTATCCAGGGTCATTAGTAAAGTGACAGAAAAAGGTTAAGTAGAACAAAGTTAAAATGACAGAATGCAAAGGAAAACATATTTACTGCTGATAGTTCCATTATGTTCACCAGCTGGTGATGGACGGGCTTCATCAGAGCTTTCTCATGGCCAGCATATAATAATAATAAACAAACCAACATTTTAGTCTGCTGATGTTGGTCTCAACGGCTTTAACTGATGTTGTGAAGAAATCACAAACACTGGTACATTCTCGGTGAAATGCCAACTCTGAATTAACTCAGAAAGTGTGTGCACCTTTTGCCTCCACCACCTGTGTGTAGAATTGTGAGCAGACCACAATGCTTTACTGGGGTTGTCTTACCATGTTTCATGATCTGTGACTTTTCTGGAAAAGAACAAAATCTTTACTTTGTGTGGAGTTGTGAACCACACATGTAGTAATTGTACTGCAGCCAGACTTTGGGAATTTCAGACCTGTAGTTAAATTGAAATGAAAATTTGTCAAGGCCGTCTGAAACCCTGACTGAATATGCCTGATGGTGCACAAATAATCCTGGTCCCTCTCGCCTCTCTCTCCCTCCCCCTCCCTTCTTTCTCACCCATCTCTCAAGTTAGGAGATTTTTTTCAAGTGTATTTTCCCTCCTGGTTGCAGGTCAGTTAGATTTCCGTTTGGTTCTGTATGACCTATTTTTGTAGCCACAAAATGATTGAATGAAGTCTAATGATGTCCATGACCTTTTACCTTTACCAAATCATTGGTCTATGATGATCTGTATTCAAAACCATAGCTTGGGGTGCCACAAGATTCTCAATGGATATTCATTGTTCATTCCCAAAGTGGAGACGCCTGAGTTCTCATGCACCAGTGCTTCTTGCAGGACATTTAAAAAGACATCACATGTCTTGGACATTAATGCATGAAATGACTGATTATTTTTTGGGTGGCTTCATGCAGGAAGCTGGAGTTTGTCTTGTTACAGACTATTCACTAATGCTGGTGTTTGAAAATCACAATATTGTTTGCATTCAATAGTATTATTAGCAGTAAACTATGGAATATGGTCTATGAGTATAGTATCAGCCTTTGCATGATGTTGTATGTTGCTCTGATGATCACAGAGCGTCTGTGAACAGAACGCTGCACAGAGACACACAGGACCTGTCTGTCAGGGCCTTCAAACAGCTTACAGGCAGTGATTCATCACAGGAGAAATCTGCCTGTCACAACTGAAGCTGTGGTAGGATGTGATGCTGTTGGCTGCTGGTCTTTGTACACGACTAATCTCTGTACAAGATCGACAACAAAGTAATGGCAGCCGTCCCAGTGCCCTGATGCCCACAGGCAACATCTTTGCTCTGCCTCCATCCCATAAATCCAGGATCTTGTCACAGTGACAGGTTGTTATTAATCTGAGTAGCTTGTCTGATATCTCTGTGGATGACATCAAGACTTATAACTGGGTTCACAGGGATCACACATTGTATCCTTGCAGTATTGTAAATATTGTACAGAAAAAAAGTTGGGTTTTTGATGTGGTTTGACCACATCAGTGGTTCAAAGTTGTCCTGAGCTTGTTAGCAAGAGATTTGATTGCTGCTGATTTCAGTGAACTTTGTTTTGTAGTGATGGGGATGCATGTCTCAGCAAACTCAAAAAAAAAAAAAAAAAACATTCTAATACAGCATCATAAACATCATGGTCTTAATCTCCGGGGATGGTGTGGGGGGTTGATGGATCTATGAAAGCAGATAAGTTAGTACTCGCTGTGACCCAGGTTGAGATTTTGACATCTGGCCCACTCACTGTATGGGGGTGGTGTGTGTGTTTGTGTGTCTACATGTGTGCACAGAGTGTCTTCCACAAGCAGCTGTTCAACTATTAACACCCCCTGTCCCCCTCCCCCACCTTGTAGCATGCTGCTCTTCAGGTTGAGAGGTTGCCCTGTGCTGCTGCTAAATGGCAGAGCTGCTGATGGATTAGATGGAAAGAGAAAGTGTGGATATATTTATCCCTGGCTCACAGAAAGCTGCAAGGAAAGCCGGTCAAAACGAACCCCTTCGTTTATCTGATGGCTCACTGAGGACCAGTTCGGACATGAAAATCTATCACTATGAAAAACACTACACAACATTATCCGTGTTATTTGATGGGAACCAGCATAATGCCACATTGTGTGATTATCTATAGCTTCAGCAAAAGATATTTTTTAGCAAGGAAGCATATTATCAAAGCATACTGACTGTGATTGTTGAGGATATGCTCAACTCCACTCCAAGGTTTTAACTATTCGTACCATTATTATTTGAAGGAATGTTCTGTATGTGCAATGTAGCTACTGCTACCAGTTACAGTGACAGTGTCACACGATTGATCTTAATTACCAGTAATTATAGTAATAATAACACAATGTTAATAATACATGGTTGTTTCTTTGTTGGTGATCTTTTTCCAAAATAGTGCCATGATTTTTAAATTAGCTAGTCTTCATTACAATCATTTTAACCATGTTTTCAGATTATGCTCCTTTTTCAATCAAACATATTTCTAGTTCCAGTTTCTCTTTAATGTCCAAATACTTCATAGGAGATTCCATGCAACATCACATTTTTATATTTTTCAATGAGAACAAAAAAGATAGAGATTTTTGTGAATGTAATGCCTCCTTTCAATCATTCTCAGTCTTGTATAGGTATTTAATATAGGGTATTATATATAGGGTAATATCCTTGAATTTGAATCTCTAGGCCTGCCATTATCATTTGGTGCTCTAATGACTGATGTGTTTTCTTGCAGGTTTTTTAAAAAATAATTCAGCACCTGTCTTTTGCTTAGTTCTAAGGTTGTAGTAGCTGTGAGAGCTATAGTGGGTGGAGAGAGGGGACTGTGTGACACTAGATCAGTGTAATTCTTCCCTGGCAGATGCAGTCCAGATTGAGCTGGAGGGATAAAGATGTTACCCAAGAGCACAGACTAAGGCCTGAACAACAAATGGCTGACTGGTGTGTGTGTGTGTGTGTGTGTGTGTGTGTGTGTGTGAGAGAGCCAAGAGGGAAATGCAGAGATTTTGTCCTACTGCGTACTGTCTGCGTGACTAGTGGGCCACTTTAACTAGGTCCTACTTAGAGCTTTTTATAACTGCTTCTGATCTGCAGCGAGAATGGAAAAGCTCTATAATCTGCTTTTCGGCAAGCATAGTGTAGAAAGAACAGATGCGTAATGTGTTCAGCTCAACAGTACCACAGACTACATCCTCAAAAACGATCTTAGAACTGAAGCGGAACATTATAACCAACCACCAGAAAGGCTGCCATAATACATAACATCTGCACTTTATTTAGAATTAATTTAATGACATATTATTTTGTGAGATGTTAATAAGTTACATTCCTGGAATTACATTTGGGGTGTATTTATATTTGAATGAATGAAATTCAATTTTCAAAATGCATTACCAACAGCTGCAGATCGTGTACAACCAATCAAATCAAAGAATCATGTGACGTAGGAAAGTATGACCCCCCCACACACATACACACCCAAGTACATGTGTTTCATATTGCCCTGCTAGCAAATTTAACAAATTTGGTTGTTAATGAAAATGCTTCAGCAGCCCCCATTGGGTGCCTCTGTCATTGTCTTTTTAAATAATCCAATTGGAGTTAATTGGTTGTGATTGGCCTGACAGGGGGAAGGGGCAGAGAACAAATAAACATTAGCTTGCTGATTGGTTCTGGCTACTTGAAAATAAAATGAATATAAGATTCTCAATAATCAATTCATTACAGTGGGGTAGTTGTGGCTGAGCACGTAGAGTGGTACTCCTGTAACCAGGAGGTGAGCAGTTCAAGCCCAGGACACTATGACATTGAATGTTGTATATACAAAAGCTACTGCACTGATGCACTGCATGCATGTGTATGTGAATGGTTGAATAACATAAAGTGCATTGAGACAAAAAGTGCTCCAAAAATTCAAACCATTTACAGATGATACAGCTTCTGCCATTAACAATCGACAGAATCCAAAAAAGAAGAAACCTGTATTAATCTTAAAAAAGGACCAAACCCAGAAAGGAGATAAAATCAGGTAACATCAATACAAACTATATCTGGCATCTGCTGGGAGGCTTGATGCCCACTGGGAGTGAAAGGAGATTATGTTAAAGCCTAAATGAGGCTTTTACATTCTTTTTAATCCTGCAGGCATAATCTAATCTTATTCGTCTCAATCCAATTTTTTATGATGGCAACACATAGGATTAAAGTAGTTCAGTTTGCTTTGTAGGCCATTTGACAGTGATGCAGCATCTGTTGTTAGAAGATGTGCTGGTTAAAGTGGGAGAGATCAGGAGGAGGGGGGGTGCTCAGACTGGGTTTGATGTTTACAGTATTGGATCGGCAGGATTCACAGGAAAAGAGCAGAGCACCAATCCTTTGCATCAAAAGCGCTATCTAGAGTCAATGTTATTATTTATTTATTTTTAATTTATCTGTTTCCCTCTGTGGTCTTATAATAATGATTTGAAAGGTATGCATAAATTGGCTGTGTTTATCCAATGCAAAAAGATTCCTCTGTGATGTTTGGGAGTTTGATGTTGAAAGACCAAATGTTACACATAATCTCAAGTTTCATATTATCACAGGATGGCAATCCATCCTAATAGGTACACCCAAGTGATGTCCTTTACATTATACATTTCTGGGTAAACTGCTCACACCTGACAACAGGTCTGAACCATAGCCCTGGGGCAAGGCAGGGGCAGGCAACCCGCGGCTCTTTCATCCTTATGTTGCGGCTCTGCGTGGCTTGGGAAAGTGTCCGATTGAAGTGTATGTTGTTGTGAGATGTACCTGATTGTGTAGTACAGGCAGCTCAGTGCGTGAACGGGAGCGAGAGAGTGCATGCGCGCGGCCGAGGTGCGCCGCTGTGAACGAGCCCCGGCGAAGTGTGTGTGTGTGTGTGTGTGTGTGTGTGAGAGAGAGTCGGGTGAGGAGGAATAGAGACGGCGGTCGGAACAGGTAGAGAGTTAGTCCATCAAGAATAACAGTGCCAAGTCAAAGTTTTTTAATTACTTTCTTCTTTCTTAAGCTTAGCTTTTTAATTCATTTGAAAGAGACTTTCAACTCTGCAATTTTTATTTTTTTGTAAGAATTCAAAATGTGTTCATTTAATAAATAGAATTTTATTTTTTGAAACATGGATGGACTACATGGATTTAATAAGCAATACACTATTTTACAAGTGCAAATGGAAGAAGTAAACAAATGTGTCACTGAGTTCCAGCAAATAAATATTAATGTAACTCAAAGAAACATTATATGTGAGAGAGTATCTGCACTATTAAAAAAACAAGAACAACAGATGGAATTAAGAGACAATGGCAGGAAGAAGAGCAAAGGAAAACATGAAAGCAGCAGGTGTGATTCATGTGTCTGTGTGCAACACTCTGCTGATTACAACTTACCTTTTAAATGTACTAAATTGCAGTCACCATTATTTTCAGGCTTCTAATTCCTAATGAGTTTTCCCAATCAAAGTATTTGCATCTACTCTTCCCAATATTTTGTGCACTTAGGTAGAAATGCCCCATATTGCATAGAGCATGTATGTGTGATTAATAATGAACAAATACATGAGAACAAATTGTGACTCAGAGTTACTGAGGGTTACTATCAAGTTGATTTAAAGTCAGAGTTGACAACAGTGCTGCAGATTTTCATTTTAAATATTAAGACTACAACATTTTTTCAGATGGGGCATTTGACCTGTCTAATGAATGTTTTCTATCAAACAGGCAGATCAGACTATTGACGTGTGGTTGAATAATATTTATTTTTTTGTATAAATATGTAATTCAGCTTTTTTGAGAGGAGTTTTGGGCAGCAAGGCGGTATTACGGGTTTGCATGGAGGGTCGAACGTAGGAGTCATGGTTCAGGGATTTATTTCTCTTCTCCGGACATCTACATAAGCATAGTCCATACAAAACTCAAACCATGAAGCGTGGTAGAATGCTTTGTCTCTGACACGACGACGCACAGACATGGGACAAAGGACGTGGGGAGTACATAAAGGGGAAAGGGTAATGGGCACCAGGTGCAAACAATCAACAATCACAGGGGAACGCAGACAAAACAGACACATTGCATACAGAAAGAACAGAAACCCCCTTACCAAAATAAAACACGAGGTGCACAAAAAAAGGCTGACATAACAAAACCTCTTAAACAAGTAAACTTAACAAAGTCGCCATTTCACAATAGGTGGTGCAGTGGTTCTTGCCTCATAAGAAGAAGGTCCTGAGTTTGATCCCCAGAGCTTGCGTATTCTCCCATGTTTCCTCCGGATACGTTTAAGATGAATGAATGAATGAATCAAACTGAGTTTTGTAAACTTGTAACTTCTGGCTCACACATGAAAGTGGGAAATCTGTGTGTCCATCGGATTTGGTTTTACACAAGCCCAAAATATTCTCACAGATAAAAATGTTTTACACTTGCACAAACTACTTCAAAATCACAAAATCTTTTTACAAGACTTTATTACAGTACAGAATCTTTTTGACCCTTATTATACCCTGTTCTATTACATCCAATCACTTTTGTATTTGTCATTATGTTATCATGAATTCTTTGAATAACATCTTGTAAATAAAAGAAAGAGGAGAGATGTTTGTGACAGCCTTGTTTTTGAGAGGGGTTCAAATTAATTCTTGATGCATGAAGAGCTTCATGATGAAATTGTTTTATGCATCATATTGAACTGTTTTTTTTTAATCTTCCCCCCATCTGGAAGTAACACTGCCATTTTAATCATAGTAGACCGTTTTTCGAAGGCTGCCTAAGTTCTCATCGGCCAAGGAGACCGCCCATGTCCTAGTAAAACATCTGTTCCCCCTGCACGGAATCCCCCGGGACATTTTGTCAGACCGGGGTCCCCAGTTTAAGTTGCAGGTGTGGAAGGCCTTCTGCCACCAACTAGGCATGACCTCCAGCCTGACCTCAGTGTACCATCCCCAGTCTAACGGCCAGACTGAATGGGCCAACCAAGATCATACCTACGGTGATAATAATAATAATACATTTTATTTGTAATGAGCTTTTCATTTAAAAGAAAATCATAAAGTGCTACAGAGTAAAAAAATATATAACTCAAATATTATGGAACAAACCTCCCGATGATAGTATTTTTTTCAAACATGAAAAACTCACAATGCACTGTTCCAAGTTATTATGCACAACAGAGTTTCAAGGTATTTTAAGTTACATGTTATCATAGGACCCCCTTCATTGATATCACCTTTGTAATTCTTGCATCCATTGAACTTGTGAGTTCTTGGAGAGTTTCTGCTTAAATATCTTTGCAGGATTTCAGAATAGCCCTGCCAGAGCTGCTGTTTGGATGTGAACTGCCTCCCACCCTCATAGAGCTTTTGCTTGATGATGCGCCAAAGGTTCTCAATAGGGTTGAGGACAGGGGGAGGTAGGGGCAAAGTTTTTCTCCTTTTGTGCCCATAGCAGCCAATGACCCAGAGGTATTCTTTGCAGCATGAGATGGTGCATTGTCATGCATAAAGATGATTTTGCTACAGAAGGGCTGGTTCTTCTTTTTGTACCATGGAAGATAGTGATTAGACAGAAACCCTACATACTTTGCCGAGGTCATTTTCACACCATCAGGGACCCTAAAGGCCAACCAAGGCCAAACCAGCTCTCTCCAAAACATGAGTCCACCACATCTTTACTGACGTCTCAGCCTTGTTGGGACATGGTCGCTATTCGCCAACCATCCACTACTCCATCCATCTGGACCATCTAGGGTTGCACAGCACTCATCCATAAACAAAGCTGAAGACTGAAAATTAGTCTTTATGTATTCCTGAGCCCACTGCAACCATTTCTGCTTGTGAGCATTGTTTAGCATGGCCAAATAGTAGGTTTATGCACATTTGCAAACTTCCAGAGGCACCATTGTATACCAAATACCTGTTTGCTTCTTTGCAATGGCATTTAGCTGCTGCTTTGTTAATCTTATGAATTTGTCTGGCAAAAACCTTCCTTGTTGTGCCTTTGTCTGCACAAACCCGCCTGTGCTCTGAATCATCGACAAATTTCTTCACAGTATGATGATAACCCACACGTTTTTGGGAAATATCCAATGTTTTCATACCTTCTCCAATGTAGTGCACAATTTTATGCTCTTTAGCAGAAGAGAGATCCTTGTTCTTTCCCATATTACTTGAAACCTATGGCATGCTTGGCAAGCATAATGTGGAACATCATTCTTAAGTAGTTTTTCTTTTGATTGGGCTCATCTGGCAAACTATTTATCACTGAGATTAATTTCAATGATCCAAAGAGCCCTGAGACACAATACCATCCATGAGTTTAATTGAAAAACAAAACAAAACAAAAAAATATTTATGACACTTAAATCCTATTTGCATAATAATTTGGAAGAGAGTGTAGTGAAGAGAGTGGGTCCTAGTACTGAGCCCTGGGTGGGTCTCTGATTTGGCTTCCCTCAGGGCAACATGCTCAGTTCTCCCAGACAGGTAGCCAGAAAACCAGTTGTAGACAGAGCTGGAGAGGCCAATAGTATTATGAAGATGGTGGAGCAGGATATTGTAGTCCATGGTGTCAAAAGCGGCAGATCCAACATGATTAGAAGAGATGGAGAACTGGCATCAGCTGCCATGAGCAGGTCGTGGGTCACCCTAACCAGTGCTGTTTTCGTGCTGTGGCCTGGATGGAAACTGGAATTAAATGTTTTATATAAACCATTTCGTTTGAGGTGGTCATGGAGCTGGGAGGCCACAACTTTTTCCAGCACCTTTGAAAGAAATGGCAGGTTTGAGATGGGTCTATAGTTGGGAAGATGGTCAGTAAGAGGTGGTTCGTGGCTGGAGAAGGTGGCTGATGGTGGAAAAAAGCTGTTTGGAGTTGCCTGGGTTGGGACCGTGCATCTTTGAGAGCCATTTAGATGCCTTAAAGCGGCATTCAAGGATACATCCAGGATTTCATCCTCTTCAGCTCACTAGTGTACCAAGGGGTTGCGCATGAGAAGGTGACTGTATGACACCTAGTGAGGGCACGCTGATCTAGGAGGCTGGTCAGAGACTGATTGTAGTAAGCCACTATTTTAGTTACTGAGAGGGAGGCTGTGGGGTGGGAGGACACGTGTTGCAGGTCTAGGGCTATGGCGTCATGGTCAATGATTTCAAGGGATCTAAAGTGGGTTTGACAATTCTGTTTACAGTGGGAGAGGGAAAGAGGCAGCTCCATGAAGACGTGGTCTGACAGCCCTACATCATGTACCTGAAGGTTCATGATAGGAACGGAGCTTGTTATTACCAGGTCAAGTGTATGACCTTTGGAGTGGGTGGGGGCATTAACGTGTTGCTGTAGATTTAAGCAGTCAAGTAGGTTGAGGAACTCAGCATGTGACATGAGGGAGCGTCAACATGGATGTTAAGGTCACCGAGCATCAGAATATTAGCAGAGGTTGTGCAGAAAGTACTGAGAAAATCCTGAGCTCTGGGAGGAACTCTGGGAGGAATGCTGAGTTGGGTTTAGGAGGGCAGTAAATAAGAAGAACGGTTAATGATAGAGGAGGCTTGCATCTGAATGCAAGGCATTCAAATGTAGACAGCGCAGGTAGTCGAATGCGGTATAAATTGAAGTCCTGACAATATATTGCAGCAAGGCTGCCACCACGACCAGTGCTGTGTGCCTTTTCAAGTAAGTAAGTAGCTAGAGGGGCAGGATTCATTCAGGGCTTCTGGCTCATGTTTCAGTAAGGCACAGGAGATCTCGTCTGTGATGCCTTTTTGATAAAGCCTGGGTATTAAAGAGCTCAATTTTGATCAGTGAAGAGACAGCATGTCTCTGTAGGGGGCATAGTACAGTCCAGTCTGCGCTGCTGACCTTGTGATCCATGGTGTTGCCTCCTGTGTGACATTTATCAGGTGCAACATTGTTCTGATGACGTGCGCCGGTTGTTGACCAGAGAGCTGGGTATGTTTGAGGCAGAGCACGGGTGTGGAGTGAAATAGTTGGAGTGATGATTGTAGATGAATTTTCTCCAGGAACTTCTATGGATGTCACAAGGTCGGCATAGAATTCCGAGTTTCCTGATGGTGGACATACACTCTGGGCGAGCGTATGACTTGAGCTTCAGCAGCTGCGCGGTGGAGTACGTGAGCGCCATGCCGCTGGCAGCCAAAGGACTTTGCCAGGGGCTCGGTGCAAGGGCCAGAGTGTTTATAACCAGCAGGATAAGCCAGAAGCGGAGGAACCCGAAGCCACAGTCTGCCAGCTTCCTTCCTGTCATCGAGAAGCCGGGGATCAGGCAGGCAGATGACGGAGACACTGGTTGGTAAGTGGAAGTCGGCTTATGGGGTCCGGGAGCCGCAGCTACCAAGTGGCTCAACAGGGCCAAGTATGTACAGTAGGTTCCCGCAGTTTGGAAAGACTATGGCTTGTAGTTTGTATATTACAGACCACAGCACCATAATCACAACAATCCTGTCCCTGTGTGTACCCTGGGTTGAATATGCCCACAACTCCCTCCTCCACCCACAGCTCTGCCACAGGTATGTCACCCTTCATGATCTCTAATGGTTTCCAACCCTCCTATTTCCCTGCCAAGAGAGGGAGGTGTCAGTTCCCTCAGTACAGGCCCACTACCAGCTCAATGAGTCTGGTGGGGGTCCAGAGCAGTCCCGGAGAGAACCTGAGTCCGGAATAAGCAGTTGGCTGACCGCCACCGAAGACCTGTGCCGGAGTACCAGGTAGTTCAGCAGTGACCCACCAAGACTGTATGACGTTTCTTCACTAACAAGCCTTGGATCACTCCTGACATCTGGGCTTTGTTAAAGGAGAAGCAAATAGTTTTGTGTTGACAGACTGTTAGGATAATGAGCTGAAGAGTGTACAGCTGGGGAGGAGGATAAGCGAGAGGAAGAAAGAAGGGAGAAAATGGAGGATCAGCTGCTGCAGAAGAACATCAGCAGTCTGGAAGGGCCTAAAGACCATCTCAGGCCACAAAGAATCCAAGACCCAGAGTGTTGGGTACCATAAGTGGACAAATGACCTGAAAATTTTCATACCTGCTTGATCAGACACCTTTCTTTCACTCCACTCAGTCCCCACTGTCTGCTCCTATTGTGAACTGTGTCCAAGATACTGAAGTCCTGCGCAGACAACTGTATGGAATTGTCAAGCATCTGTTCAACCTTAGCCTGAAGTGGGGCAGTTTTCCAGTGTGGTCAAAGACATCCTGCTGATTGTTGCAGAATGAGCGTTTTGTTTTGTTTACACCCGTTACCATGGTGTTCCCTTGCAGGTTGGCGGATGTGTCGCCTTTTTGTTTACATCAACTGTAATAATTTCTGGTAATTATTACATTGATATATAAGCAGGAGGGAGCACAGAGCCACCCCTTTCCAGGTTACCTGGAAGGCATTGTTTGTTGGCTCACTCCCTGTTGTGATTTTATATAGCGAAACACGGGCATTTTAGCTGCTACTGTACTGTGTTGTTTAGCTCCTCTGGTTCCGCTGTGTCTGCCTAACTCCAGACTCTGCAGGTCTCAGCTGGATGTGGCTTCACTGAGTTCATGTTCATGCTCCATTTCCCTTCTCTCCTGGTGCCCCCAGTATACTGAACCTGTGTGCTTCTGATTAAGTGTAATCTGGTCCTTTAATATGTTTATACTTATCTTTTCTATTTACATTTTTCTTTTCCCTGGGTTTAATCCTGGGGTGGCGTTGTTGGTTTATTTTTGCTTTTCCTCTTTAATATAAATTACAAAAAGGGGAGATCCATATCTGGCCTGACCCACACAACATTATTCCACTCCCCACACTTGGCGTTGTTGGCAGGGTCCATACTGTTGAACAAAGGCAGAGATGTGTGTTCCATTATTCTCTAAATTTGGTATTGAGACAAAGCAGCCCTGGTTCTTCACCTATAAGCATGGAGGAAGAATTGCAAGAATTGTGTGATTTGGTTGCACAGTTGAGAGTGGTTGCACCAAGAACATTCCCCTCAGGGCTTATCACTTATCTCATGTTGATCAGGCCTTCTTTCTCTTTGATAATTTAAAGGGGGAAGCGCGCAAAGAAATAAAGTATTGTTCTAGTGCTGAACATGGGGATCCAGCTAAGATAAGTGCCATACTTCAAGAGCTCTATGGCTGCTCAGAGTCTTATGTCACTTTACAGGAAGCCTTCTTCTCCCAAATGCAACATGAAGAAGAAGCAATACTGGAGTTCTCCTTGGCCCTAATGAATCTAATGGAAAGGGTGAGACAATGTGCACCAATTGAAATGGCTAATGCTGAGGTTTTTTTGAGGGATCAGTTTGTTGAGCAGGTTTTAGATGGCACCTTACGACTAGAGCTCAAACAATTTGTGCATAACCATCCCACAGCTATTTTACTTGACATTTGGGGAGAGGCAATTAAGTGGGAACGCAAGGGTCTGACTAGTATTGTTAGAAGCCGTAGTAATTATGTCTCCTCCATCAGTGGCATCTAATATGGAGCACAGGGCGCTCACCTGGTTGCTCATGTTTCTTACTCAGCTTAAATGAGTGAGATGAAGGAAATGTTGAGACAGCAACAACAACAGCTTAATCAGCTAACGCAAACAATCTCCCAGATGCAGTATTCTCACCCTCGTAGCCATTCAGCACACCAGTAATATGTAGTTGCTGTCAGGGGCCTGGTCACTTTGCTAGAGAGTGTGATAATGCGCGTGTCCCCCCTCGCTCTCAGTAGTCATGTTTCCCAGCCAGAATCGATCCGGGCTCTGGAAAACTAGCACCCACCAAATTGCAGAACCTCAGTTTGGGTGGGACTTCTTTTGGCTCAGATGCTGCACAAGGTGAGCTAGGTGATGCATCAAAACTAGTTGCATCCTCTCCCCATCTAGAGGTGACTATGGGAGGGATTAAAGTGTCCTGTTTCATTGACACAGGCTCTATGGTATCTACAGTTACTGAGAGCTTTTTCTGCCAGTATTTTGACCCATGGGGCCAGGAACGGCTGGCAAAGCATGTAACTGGTTGAACCTTAGGGCTGCTAATGGGTTGGGTATATCCCTTCCCTGGGTTACCTGGAGCTATTGGTAAGGTATGTGACAAATTGATTTTTCAGTGTGGTGTTCTTGTAGTGAAAGATCACCTTGCAGATGCTTCCCTTCAGGTCCCTGGTGTGGTGGGGATGAACGTGATCCAGAAATGCTACCGAGAGCTTTTCGTGCAACATGGTGGTGCACTGTTTGAACTGCCATCAGTTATGCAGGCCCCACAGCCTAAATGATGTGCCTTGCAGAAAGTTCATCAGGTGGGGTGATGCAAATCATAGCAGCTACATGCTCAGAGCTCTGATATTTCAGTGCTGTTTGAGCCCCTAGAGTCTGGTCCACCTGCTGGATTGCTGGCTTCACCATCGCTGATCAGGGCGAGAGATTGTATAGCTTACATATCCATTGTTAATGTTGGTTCTGTCAAAGTGGTGTTATACCCACACACTGTTGTAGGTACACAGTAACTGGTTAATTTTGTGAGCTTACCTGCAGAGGTTCCATCCACTGCAGCCACAGTAAGCATCCCAGAGAACTGTATCTGTAGTGTCTTCATTGTCCTCAGGAGAGCAGGGCCAGGTGAGGTCCCTCCTCAGGAAATATATGCCATTTTTCTCTGCTCATGACTGCGATTTAGGTTGCACTAGCCTGATATCCCAGGACATTCCTCTCATAAATGAGACCCCAGTCAGACTACGCTATACACACATTCCCCTTCTGATTACGAGGCTGTCAAAGACCACATTAATCAGCTTCTTGAAGCTTCCCCCATTGTTCTAGTCAAGAAAAAGGATGGGAGCTTGCGAATGAGTGATGATTACTGGCAGCTCAACAGGAAGACCAGAAAAGATGCATTTCTGCTGCCACGCATTGAGGAGTCATTGGATGCTCTGATAGGGGCATGCTGGTTCTCCACTATGGCCCTGGCCAGTGGGCACAACTAGGTCCCAGTCACTGAGAAGAATCGGCCAAAGACTGCATTCTGTACTCCATTTGGTCTCTTTGAATGGAACCGTATGCCCTTTGGACTCAATGATTCCCCTGGTACCTTCCAGCAGTTAATGCAGAGAATCTTTGGTGATGAGCAAGGTAAATCATGGCTCCATTACCTTGATGACGTTGTATTCTCTTCCACTGTACAGCAGCATCTACAACGGCTAGATGTGGTACTGGGTCAACGACAGCAGGAGGGACTCAAGGCGAAGCTCACCAAATGTGCCTTTTTCCAGCCCAAGGTGTGTTATTTAGCGTTTTAGTGTTTTTCAACCACTGTGCCATCCAATTTGTGTGCCTGTGCAGTCTCGCGCCTGGCAGAGTAATCATGTAGTACTCTTCCATACCAGTAGGTGGCAGCAGCAGGTAGCTAATTGCCTTGGGCTTGGAAACAAGCGAATTAGTGATGCATGGATGCAGCAACAGGTGGCATTGTGGGTAGAAGGACAACGGTGAAAGTGATGGATACGTTTTTGAAGAGGAAAAGTGCTGACTCTGAACTGGACCCTGGACAAAATTCAGACCCAGATGAAGGCCCCAGTACGAGCGGAGGTCAAAAAAAAGGCAAAGACGGTGACGTCCAGCAAAGTTTCTGGCGTGAGGCAATACAATGAAAGCTATCTTTCATTTGGATTTACTTTTTACTGGAGATGCAACGGCACCGACTCCGTTGTGCTTGGTATGTGGTGAAAAGCTCTCCAACAGTGCGATGGTCCCAAGTAAGCTTAAACACCATCTCCAAACAAAACACCCTTCACTTCAAAACAAAAATGTGGAGTATTTTGTTCGCCTGCGTGAACACACGGAGAAACAAGCAACTTTCGTGAGAAAAACCGCAAAGGTAAACGAGAGAGCCCTTAAAGCTAGCTACCACGTTGCTGAACTTGTGGCTAAATCAAAAAAGTTCCACACTGTGACAGAGAAAGTAATACTTCCCGCCTGCAAAGCCATTGTAAATGAGATGCTTGTGTTGTCCGCATGGTTAACTTTGTGAAGTCCCGACCTGTGAAAAGTCGCATATTTGCGGCTTTGTGTGAAGAAATGGGAGCGGCGCATAAAGCCTTGCTGTTTCATACTGAGGTCCGATGGTTGTTGCGCGGCACAGTGCTGGCCCGGGTGTATGAGCTGCGAGAGGAACTTAAAGTGTTTCTCACAAATGAGGGTTCCGATTACGCAAAGCAACTTGAAAGTGATGAGTGGTGTGCAAAGCTGGCATACCTGGCAGATATTTTTCATCATCTCAATGAACTGAACACAGTAAAAACTAAAAACAGAGAGAGACTGAGAGCTGTGGAGGAAGAGCTGTGTGTCTTTCATCCATTCCTGCCAGGATATCAGCTCTGTGTTCATCCAAACAGGCCCAGGTTTCACACTGAGTGAGTAAATATGAAAGATTATAAAATACTTTTTTCTTTGTGTTTATTTGGTTCCTATTCAAGACTTGACAATATAACATCATTCTTCAATGTTAAAAAAATGCTTATATTAACAATATAACACTTATATTGTTAATATAAGCTTTCTTTTTTTTTTACATTTTCAGCTGGTGGTGTGCCGCGGGATTTTTTTAATGAAAGAAATGTGCCTTGGCTCGAAAAAGGTTGAAAAACACTGATTTAGGCCATGTAATATCTGCTAAAGGCGTCTCCACAGATCCCTCCAAGATCAAAGCAGTGGCCATTTGGCAACCTCCTAAGACTGTCTCAGCTCCGGACCTTCCTTGGATTTGCTAGTTATTATAGCCGCTTCATGAAGGGCTTTGCAAAACTGGCAGCACCCCTCCATCGACTTGTGGCTGAAGGATGCACCGTGTCCAAGCGGAGGTTGATGGCAAATGCCATAGAGAACTGGATGGAGGAATGCCAAGGAAGTTTTGAGGCACTCAAAACAAAGCTCACCACTGAGCTTTACCTATGCAGACTTTTCTTGGCCCTTCATCCTCGTTCTGCTAGCCATGGTGGTTTGGGTGCTTTACTTTTGCAAGAGAAAGAAGGCAAGGTAAGGCCCATAGCCTATGCTAGCAGAGGACTGAGGCCCACTGAACATAACATGCTAAATTACAGTTCCATGAAATTGGAGTTCCTGGCCCTCTAATGGGCGATGGCGGAGAAATTTAGGGAATATTTGTTGGGCCACCACTGTATCATTTACACAGACAATAATCCCCTCAGCCACCCATTCTCTGTGTGGCGCGCCCAGCATAGTGATACCTGGGTTTTCTTAATTAGTACTCACAACAACGCCACCCGGGGGAAAGTGGACATCCCCCCCCAGGAAATTCTATATAAAAGGTCACGCAAGTTCCTTATACAACCACGGGGCAGAGACGGTGTAGATAAATCAATGTTTATTATAATTTAATTAATCAATAATAAAAAGACGTACTTAACATTAAAAAGTAGACAAAATGAAACAGGGCTGGGGCTTACCAGACGGCGGAGGGGACAAATCAAATGTAATAATCCAAACAATACCATCCGTGACACTGCACTCTCACTGCAAAAGAAACACGTGTAAAACACCACCACCAGGGGATAAACCGCCGTCAACAGCCCACAGCACCTGCAATGACAAGAACAGTTAAAATTCAGCCAATGCAAAATAATCTTCAATCCAAATTTAATATAACTAAAAGAACCACAAAATAACTTCCAACAGCTCCTCCTGCTTTCAACCCAGTAATTGGCCTCGACTGGCCCTGCGCAATGTGACGTGGGCGCTCCCAAGGATGTAGCACAGGCGACACTCCGGCCAGGTGACCTCCGGAGGCCAGGGAGGAGGGGAGACGAGGTAATGTGAACGGCGCTGGGGGGGGAGGCCTGAGCAGGAGGAGCAAACCCAACAAAAAGAAACCAGAAACAAAAGTACAACCAAATCCAATCAACAAAGCAAGTGTGACATGTAGCGGTAAGGGGGGTTTTATCAAAGTGGTTGCAACAACGCCACGTAGGGGAATTTCGCCCCCAGGAAAAATAGTTGTGAGGAGCACAGGTTCGTTTTTAACCAAGGGACAAGAGAACGGTTTCAGTTTAAACAAAGCAATATTTATTAAGCAAAAACAACAAAACTGGAAATGACCAAAACTACTAAATGAAGCAAATTAATTAATCAAAAATCAAAAGAAAAGAAACAGAATAGAGCCGAACCTTACCAAGGGGAGAGGAACTCAAAAAGGGGAAGGGAAACACTGCAAATTTATCACCCGTGACACTGCATACCAATTAAAGACGAAATTGTGCAGACAAAACCACCACCAGGAAAGGTGCTGCCACCTCGGGTCTCGGAACCTGTTCAACACAAGCAAATGATCAAGAACCAGCCAACCCAAATAAACACAAATTGAGGAAAGCACAATTTAACAAAACCTAATAGAAATCAGGACTTAACAAAACCAATCTCCTAATCCAGAGACTGGGTCCACTGTATGGATAAAAGAGTTCATATTAAAATACTAAAAAGTCCATGAGCCCGGTCACGCCTGTGACGTGTGGATCCTCCGCCCGTGGAGCCCCAATGGAGCGAGGCTCTTAGGAAAGTCCAGCTGGGCCACAGGAGGGCCAGACACGAGATCCACACGGGACGCCAAGTAGAGGCCAGTTGAACAAAACAGTGGAGCGAACCAAAACAGCAGCTCCAGGAATGATGCCACCTGTCCAGCGCAGCCCCTGGCGCCGGCTAAGGCACGCTGCGAGTGACCGCAGTCGCGACACAACGACACGAAGTAGCTCGTGGGTGAGCACCCTGCTGCCTGCGCATGTGTTCGGCCAGGCCAAAAGGAAGCGCTTCAGCCACGCCACACCATCCTGAGCTCAGGGCGCATGGAGGAGAGGACAAGTGCAGACACCTGCACAGCTAAATACCTGTGTGTGCGCCGCCCTGCAATCAGTGCTGCTCAGCTGACGCGGTGCTGCGCAGGAGCAGAGCAGACCTCTGGTCACATCTGCCCCCCCATAGTTGCATCGTCGCCCCGACGATGGAACAAACAGTGCTTCAGGACCATGGCCTAAAAATGGCCGACAGAGCACTCAAGCTGGGATTTGGAGGTCTGTTGACTCGGTTACTCTGAAGGCCAGCAGACTGAGGCAAGTTGTGCACGTTTGAGTGATGGCCCGCAGTACAACGGGTTGTACGACGCAATGCGTGCTGGCTAGTACTTGGCTGATTCTCCGGGGTTGAGGGAGAAGCTGGTGATAAGGGACCCCCGCCAGCTGGCGGTGTTCTAGTGGTGGGCCTGGCCTGTAGTGGTCCCACACACAGGGGGTTTGTTGGGCCAGAGGCACTTGATCCAGCTACAGAGGGCAGCTGGGAATCTGTGGAAACCACAAGCCAAAGATCACCATCGCTGGAGGAATCACCGTCATGTGCTGGCAGAGCCGGTGGAGATGGCACAACCTGTGGTGGAACCGTAGCCCCGGGCTGGACGATAGCCTTCAACATATCCCGGTGCACGTTCCTAACCCTCTGTGGGTCCTCTACCGGGGCAATGGTGTAAACAGGCCCTCCATCAGAAGGAGCCCGCACAACCTGGTAGACCACAGGCTGCCAGAGGTCCTGAATTTTATGGCGACCTCTAATGCCATGATCCCTTTGATAGACCAGCTGACCAAGCGAGAGAGGTGCCTCCTTGACCCGCTGGTCATGCCGCCCCTTCCGGCGACTATAAGTAACCAACAGCCGCTCACGAGCACCCTCAAAGGCAACCTTCAGTCGGGCTTGGTGTTCAGTCACCCAATCCTGCACCGCTCTGGGTACCGGTTCTTGAACACGGCCCAGGAGGAAATCAACAGGAAGGCGAGGTTCTTTTCCAAACATCAAATAAAAGGGCGACTCACCAGTGCCTTGGTGAGGTGTAGTGTTATAACAAAACAGCACTTGGGGCAAACAGGAAACCCAATCCCTTTTCTGTGACGACGAGAGGGTACGGAGGAGGTTGTGAAGCGTTCTGTTGAACCGCTCACATTGCCCATTACCCCCAGGGTGGTATGGGGTAGTACAGGAACGTGCGACACAATACAGTTCACAGAGCTGATGTATCAATAAGCTTTCAAAACTGGTCTGAGTGAAGGTGGCTTGGAACGCCAAACTTATAAAACCATTCATGCAACAGTACCTGAGCCATGGTGGAGGCCTGTTGGTCACGTGTAGGCACAGCAACTGTGAATTTACTAAAAACATCAGTGATGACCCACACGTTTTCAAAGCCATGTTGCGAAGGCTCCAGCAAAGTAAAATCGATGGCCACGATCTCATTAGGTCGAGAGGCCAATAAGTGGCCCATAAAGCTATGAGGCATCGGCCGGGAGTCCTTTGCTATTTGGCAGCGTTCACACCCCTGGACCCACCTCATGATGTCTGAGGCCATCCCAGGCCAATAACAGCGCTGCCTTATGAGCTCGGTGGTTCGCTCGATGCCCTGGTGTCCGTGCTCTTGCTGGAGCTGGGTCAGGGTCTCCAACTTAAGGGAGGCAGGCAAAAGCAGCTGGAAAGAGTCTTCCCCCCCATCTGGACAAAAGAGATGGCGGAAGAGAACTCCATCCTTCTCTACCAGGCGGTCCCATTGGCGCAGGAGTGTTACAACTGGCCTGGAGAGCTGCCGCCTTTCAACTGGAGTGGGCAGGGACTTTCGTCGCCAAAACACTAAGACCTCTTTCAGGAGGGGTTCAGCCTCCTGCAAAGACCGAAGGTCTGCTGCAGTGTGGAACGGAAGCACTGAGACCACCGACTGAATCACAGGATCCGAACACGAATCGTGCCGGAGGCTGGTAGGGACTTGTGTGCCCAGTGAGTGCTGTGCAGCTACACAAGAACCAAACATATACTGTCGTGAGAGTGCGTCAGCATTCTTATTGCTGCGACCTGAACGATATTTGATTTCAAAGTCAAAATCAGCTAGTTGAGCAGCCCACCTCTGTTCAAGGGCCCCCAGTTTGGCAGACTGTAAATAACACGAGGGGTTGTTGTCCGTATAAACAAGGCACTTATTGCCCAGGAGATCAGGAGTCATAGCCCACTTAAGGGCCAAAAGTTCCAACTTCATGGAACTATAATTTGTCATATTACGCTCAGTGGGCCGAAGGCCTCTGCTGGCGTAAGCCACAGGTCTTATTCCACCATCTACTTCCTGAGAAAGGACAGCGCCAAGGCCACTGTGACTGACATCAGTCTCAAGAATAAACAGTCGAGAGAAGTCGGCATAAGTCAGCACAGGGGCTGAGACCAACCTTGCCTTCAAGGCCTCAAAGCTCTCTTCGCACTGAGGCGTCCATTCATCCTCCAGTGCTTGACCAGAGCCTTTCCTGGACTTGGTGCCTGCTAATTTGGCCACTAATTGGTGCAGGGGGGCTGCCAACTTGGCAAAGCCCTCAACAAAACGCCGATAATAACTCGCAAAACCCAGAAAGGACCGCAATTCTGACACATAGCGGGGCTTCTGCCACTTCGCCACAGCCTCAATTTTCTTAGGATCTGTTGAGACTCCCTGGCTGGAAATAACGTGGCCCAAGTAGCCAACCTCTTGCTGGAAAAAGGCACACTTCTCCAGTATCACCTTGAGGCCTTCATTTTGGAGCCGATCGAGGACCACTTCCAGCCGCTGTAAATGTTGTGAAACAGAGGACAAAAAGACAATGATGTCATTGAGATAGAGGAGTAATGACTGACCCTGCTGAGTCCCGAACATCCTCTGCATCAGCCGCTGGAAGGTGCTCGGGGCGTTGCACAATCCAAAAGGCATACAGTTGAACTCAAAAAGCCCAAAGGGTATACAGAAAGCGGTTTTAGGCCGGTCCTGCTCTAAAACTGGGACCTGATTGTAACCACTGGCAAGATCAATAGTTGAAAACCAGCGGGCCCCAGCAAGCGCGTCCAGACTCTCCTCAATTCGGGGTAAGGGGAAGGCATCCTTCCTGGTCTTAGCATTAAGGAGGTGATAGTCAACACACAAGCGGAGAGCGCCCCCCTTCTTTCTGACCAGAACAATGGGTGAAGCGTAGGGACTGCTGCTCTCCCTAAAGACCCGAGATTCAAGGAGCTGATTGATATGGGCCTTAACTGCCTCATACTCTGACGGAGGAATGCGCCGGTACGACTGGCGGACGGGGACATCATCAAGCAAAGGAATATCATGTGCGATGAGGTCAGTGCAACCTAAATCGCCATCATGGGCAGAAAATACGGAGTTGTATAGTTGTAATAAGGACCGGACGCTAGTCTGTTCCTGCTCACTCAATCCTGACAAGTCCAGTGCTCCCAACCTGTCAGTAACTGATGTAGTGGCTGTCTGAGCCGAAATCACTACAGAGGAGTAGTGGCAGTCACGCCAGCAGGTAGGCTGACTATCTCTGCAGCGCTTACTACACCAGGGCCAGAACATGGGTAAAGCAGGACCTCTATTGTCCCAACATTGATTACTGGGACATACACTGTGCCCCGAACCACCTCCACCAAACATGGAGAGGCTAACAGTCCAGCTGGTAGACCCATCTCAGAGGGTTCAAACAGGGCGCCCTGACCAGAAAGTTGCTCTGGGCAGGTACAAGCCACCAACTTCATGACTCCACCAGGTATGCGCACAACACGTTTGCCTCGGACCTTCACCACACCAGTGGTGTTCCTTGAGGCCTGGACAACGGACTGATGACATTTCTGCAGTGCTGCAATGACTGGAGGGGGCACCTGTGAGACAGGTGGTGAATTAAAAAGAGTAGAGCCAAATGTGCCAAAGAGCTCTGTGTAACAACGATGAATCACATTCATACCTAGAATGCCAGGGGAAGAAGACTCAGCGCCTGGGGGGTCCTTAACCACTAGGATGCCACAGTGGGGCATTGCCTTGCCACAGAGCTCCACCTCCAACTCCAGATAGCCAAGGTAGGGGATGGCTAACCCATTAGCTGCCCGCAACTGCAGCCAGTGGCAAGAGTGAAGACACTCATGACCCCACGGTGCAAAATGTGCTAAAAAGAAGCTCACAGTGATGGTGGACACCATAGAACCAGTGTCCACTAAACATAAGACGGTAACGCCTCCTACAATAACATTAATCTTAGGGCAGGGGGCAATCAACTCAACAGCTACACCTTTTGAGCCTGTGGACTTCCCAACTGAATTGTGGTTCAGCAGCTCAGTGGGCTTCAGTTTTCTGGCTGATGAGACGAACGAGACGACCGGGCCAGGTTTGAATTAAAACCAGTGGCTGAATTAGCATGCTCCTGCGGGGGAGCCCGCTCACCATTGCACTCCCGGGCAAAATGCCCTGGCTGTTGGCACCTCCTGCACAGCAATGGGCCCCTACGAAAAGTCTGGGCCTGGGGCCCGGGGAGCCTGCAAAGCAGCCACAGTCTGGGTGAGCTGATTGAGTTGCTCCTGCTGTTGTCTCAAAAGATCTCGCAATTCATGCAGGTCCAGCCCTGGTTGAGTAGTAAGAGGGGAGGGAAGGCTGTAGGTGCATGGTATGGAGAAGCTGCGCCCCCTAGTACCCCCTGGGAGACCTTCCCTCTACCACCTAATAGCCTCCCCTCGCACCTCCAACAGGGTGGTTGTAGACTGGTCTTGTAGGAGGACACCTGCATTAGGCATGCCATCAGGGGCACGCTGCTGGGCCTGTGCCATTAAGGCCCTGAGAGCCAAAGAAAACTCCTGCAACGTTTCGCCCTCCAGCTGGCGCAGAGAAAAGAAGGCCTGCTGCAGGGTGACATATGACTAAGAACACCCATAGAGCTCCTTTAAAATAGTGAGAACCCGAGTTGGGTCCCCTCGCTCCACACTAGAGCGAAACCTGATCTCCTCTCTTCCCTCCCCAGCTAAGTGACCAAAAATAATGAGGGCCTGATCAGCCACAGAAAGGTGGTGGGCACGCATACAGGCCTGCACCTCCTCGACCCACTCAGCAACTCCTATGCCAGATCTGGCATGAAACACAGGGCACTTAAGGTCTCTGGGTACGAAAACCAGCCGCTCCGGGATTACAGTGGTGGGGCTGGCAGATGGAGCCTGTCCAGCGGGAGCAGGACCAACCTCGCCAGGGGCCACCTGAGAGACGGTCCGCTCGTGGAGGAGCCACTCGTTGTCCGCCTTAAGCTGCAACACCAGATCTCTCAGCTGCTGTATTTCCTCCTCCATATTAACAGAGGACACAAGGGGACAGAATGGAGCAAAAATGCGGTAAAAAAAACACGGAAAAAAAGCGGTAAGGGGGGTTTTATCAAAATGGTTGCAACAACGCCACCTAGGGGAATTTCGCCCCAGGAAAAGTAGTTGTGAGGAGCACAGGTTCATTTTTAACCAAGGGACAAGAGAACGGTTTCAGTTTAAACAAAGCAATGTTTATTAAGCAAAAACAACAAAGCTGGAAATGACCAAAACTACTAAATGAAGCAAATTAATTAATCAAAAATCAAAAGAAAAGAAACAGAACAGGGCCGAAACTTACCAAGGTGACAGGAACTCAAAAAGGGGAAGGGAAACACTGCAAATTAATCACCTGTGACACTGCATACCAATTAAAGACGGGATTGTGCAGACAAAACCACCACCAGGACAGGGGCTGCCACCTCGGGTCTCGGAACCTGTTCAACACAAGCAAATGATCAAGAACCAGCCAACCCAAATAAACACAAATTGAGGAAAGCACAATTTAACAAAACTTAATAGAAATCAGGACTTAACAAAACCAATCTCCTAATCCAGAGACTGGGTCCACCGTATGGATAAAAGAGTTCATATAAAAAGTCCATAAGCCCGGCGGGTCACGCCTGTGACATGTGTGGATCCTCCGCCCGTGGAGCCCCAATGGAGCGAGGCTCTTAGGAAAGTCCAGCTGGGCCACGGGAGGGCCAGACAGGAGATCCACACGGGACGCCAAGTGGAGGCCGGTTGAACAAAACAGCGGAGCGAACCAAAACAGCAGCTCCGGGAATGATGCCACCTGTCCAGCGCAGCCCCTGGCGCCGGCTAAGGCACGCTGCGAGTGACCGCAGCCCGCGACACAACGACACGAAGTAGCTCGTGGGCGAGCACCCAGCGAAGGATCCGCTCCCCAGGACTCCACAGCGCACCAGATCGAACTGCTGCCTGCGCGTGTGTTCGGCCAGGCCAAAAGGAAGCGCTTCAGCCACGCCACACCGTCCTGAGCTCAGGGCACATGGAGGAGAGGACAAGTGCAGACACCTGCGCAGCTAAATACCTGCGTGCGCGCCGCCCCGCAATCAACGCTGCTAAGCTGACGCGGTGCCACGCAGGAGCAGAGCAGACCTCTGGTCACACAAGGAAACAAAAGAACCAAAATGAATCCTAAATACAGAAAAACCAAAGAATAACCAACAATAAAAGAGGAAGAGCCAAAGCAGAACCAACAATAAAAGAGAAGGAGCCAAAGCAGAACCAACAATAACAGAGAAAGAGCCAAAGCAGCAGCACTCCACAGGGCGGATCACCTAGCCTCTGTGGAGAAAGCACACAGAAAATTACCTAAGCAACATAACTATAAAATTATTAAAGAGGGTTGGCGGCACCTGTACCCACCACTGCACATGGCCATGAAGAGCCCGAGAGGACCCAGAGGCAATCAGCCCTGCGTGCACAGGGACACAGCTGCAGACCACACGGCACAGGAAATCAGCTGAGGTAACAGAGATGGCGCCACAGCGAGACACCGGCGAAACTTACCGGCACGTACGAGGATGCACACACAGCGCTCCTCCACAGCGCACACAGGGACAGCGGCACGTACGTGGACGCACACAGTGCGCACAACGCTTCTCCTCGGCGCACACAGCCAATCACATCAAATGGCCACGCCAGAGGAGCCCAGAGTCACGGTGCCCAACAGCCACGCACACACACACACACAGAGCGCGCAAACAGCCAACTGTGTGGTACAGAGCGGACGGGGGTAGACCTGTGCGGCCAAGCCAAACAATTCGCCAGCACCACGAGTGGAAGCGGAAGTGGTTGGAGTGAGAGAGGCCAGGGTATGCCACTGCCCCCTATATATAGGGGGGCCATGTATTGATTAATGCACCTCACCTGCCCAACCTCAGGCACAGTGCCACATAGTGGCAGGGGAAGGCACGACCTGCCACATCTACCCCCCACTTTTGCATCGTCGTCCCGACGATGGAACAGACAGCGTGACAGGTTAACTCCACGGCCTGAAAATGGCGAGTTGTGCATTTGACACCGGTCCGTGACCCTGGCCAGGAGTATTAGCATGGCGACCAGCAGGCTGGGGAAGGCAATGGGCTTTCGGATGATATCCAGCTGTCGCACGAGTTGTCCTACGCACTAGCTGTTGACTAGTATCAGGCTCTGCCGAAGCTGACAGCCCAGCACCTTCTGGAGAATCCAGGTTCAAACAGGCTGGTTCAACAGCCTCAGGAGGTGTTACAGGGCCTGAAGCGCTTGGGACAGCTGGCCAAGTTGCCTCAAGGACCCAAAACCACTCTTCACTGCTGCTGGAGGACTCAGCGGGTGTCACTGGGGCAGGTGGAGAAGAAAGTTTTGATAAAGGAGCTGGAGCTTCAGGTGATATTACGGCCTTCAGCATGTCACGATGCACATTACGGACCTGATCTAAGCGGCCCACTGGGGCAACGGTATAGACAGCTCCCTCACCAGTCGGAGCCCTGACCACCTGGTGGACCACCGAGCTCCAGAGGTCTTGGATTTTCTGGCGGCCCCTACCGCTGTAATCCCTCAAATACAACCGCTGACCCTCAGCAAGAGGTGCCTCCCGGACCTTCCTTCCGTCATGACGCTCCTTACGTCGGCCAGCAGCCGCCAACAGTTTCTCCCGGGCGCCCTCAGAAGCAACCTTAAGTCTCGCTTGGTGCTCGGCCACCCAGTCCTGCACTTGACCAGGCAACGGATCCTGGACGCGTCCTAAAAGGAAGTCTATTGGAAGACGGGGGTCCTGCCCAAACATCAGATAAAAAGGCGACTCACCAGTGCTCTGATGAGGGGTCGTGTTGTAACAAAACAGGACCTGCGGTAGACAAACGGCCCAGTCATGTTTCTGGGAAACGGGGAGGGCACGAAGCAGGTGACTTCACAACCCCGTACAACACGCAGAGTTGTTGAATCAAGGAGCTTTCAAAGCTCCTTCCTTGATCAGAATGGAGGCGGCTTGGGACGCCATATTTATAAAACCACTCTGTGACTAAAACCTGGACCACCGTTGCAGCTCGTTGATCCCGAGTGGGGACGGCTACAGTGAATTTACTAAACACGTCTGTCAGGACCAGGACATTCTCGTACCCACCTCGTGAGGGCTCCAACAGTGTAAAGTCAATGGCCAAAATCTCATTTGGCCTCAAGGCCAACAGGTGGCCCATAAAACTACCTGGTCCATGTCCTGAGTGTTTTGCGATCTGACACCGCTGGCACTGCATCCCCCACTGCTTGATGTCAGAAGACATCCCCGGCCAATAACACCGCTGCTGGACCAGGGGCCTCATGTGTGAAGACTTGCGTGGACTTGCTACTAAACGCTGGCGTACGCTAGGACCCAGAAACCGGCGTACGCAAAGAAAAATTCAGATGTATCAAACTGTGCGCACGCCGGGACCCAAGCACCTTTCCTTTGTACATCCCAATCAACTTGGAATTGAACGCACCTGCTGGCGCACCGAACTCCTCCCTGCCCACGCCCCTCATTTACATAGGCAATCCTATTTAAATGAGCCGGAACCTGTGATTCCCTATCAGAAATCATGGAAGAAGAGAGGAGAGTCAAAAAGAGAAACTTCACCGACTCAGAATTAGAAGTAATGCTCGGTGAAATTGAGCTCAGACGAAATGTTCTTTGTGGTTCCCTGTCCTCAGGGATTAACTTAAAAAGAAAACGGTCGGAGTGGAAGAACGTGTGTGCCGGGCAGTTAACGCGGTGGGGTCAGAGCTGCGCACAGAGGCCGAAATAAAAAAAAAGTGGTCAGACATTAAGGTGGAGGTGAAACGGAGGATGATGGCCCACCGGCGGAGCCTAAGCACAACGGGCGGGGGTCCGGGAGTGGAGGATCTCAGCCCCTTCGACTGCAGAGTGGCCGCTGTAATGGGTGACACCGCTCTCTCCGGAGTGGTGGGAGCCCATGAGGGAGAGACGGA
>JAFBJW010000004.1:283070-296596 GCA_016785235.1 Pseudorhombus dupliciocellatus | reverse complement strand
GGTAAACGAAATCGGCTCAGGAGCCACTCGTCGTCATTCGCCAGCAGATCTTGGCGTTCTCTAAAAACACGCTCTCGCCGTATTGCAGCATTTGCAAGGAGCTCTAATAGCGCTAACGCTGCCATTGTTTTGACCATCTATTCATCTTTCATCAGACGACGCTTTATAGCCAGCCGTGTAATTGCAAACAGGTGTTTGTGTTAATTTTTCATACGGCTGCGTTTGATGAGCGCATGACAGTGAATTGGATTGTTTTCACATCTTTGCAGTTTCCCTGCATCGCCTGCCAGCGGCAAGATAGCCGCAGATACTTGCGTACGCCAGCCACGGAGTTGGCGTGGCGCACCGCTCGAGTCCACGCTCAAGTCACTTTTCATGCATATGGACTTGAGCGTGGAAACGGGCGAACGCCAAGACTTTGAGCGTACGCAACATTCATACATGAGGCCCCAGGTCTGTCGTTCTTTCTACGCCCTGATGACCATGTTGTTGATGCTGGTGAGTGAGGGTCTCTTGCCTGAGTGACTCCGGCAGAAGAAGCTGGAGGAACTCCTCTCCCCCATCTGGCCAGAATGCTCTGCGGAAGAGAACACCATCCCTCTCCACCAGACGGTGCCACTGGCGGAGAAGCGCGATGGTCGGCTTAGAAAGCTGTCGCCTCTCCAGTGGGGTAGGCGGAGACTTCCTCTGCCAATACACCCGCACAGTTGTCAAGAGGGGGTCAGCCTCATGTAAAGACTGCAAATCAGTCACAGAGTGAAAGGGCAAGGCTGAGACAAGGGCCTGAGTGGCTGTCGCCCGAACTGACGGGGGTGAACTCTGCTGGAGGGTTCTGGGGATTAAAGTGCCGGGCAAGGACTCAGACAATTGGTGGGAGTCACAAGGGTGCAGTCGAGATACTGCATCGGCATTCTGATTACTACGAGAAGTCTACTGTGAGAAGTCTGCATAAGCCAGGACCGGTGCGGAAATCAGTTTTAACTTCAAGGCCTCAAAACTCTCCTCACACTGATCAGTCCAAGCTGCCCCAAAAGCCTGGTTTGACCCCTTCCTTGACTTTGTAGCCGCTAGGTCAGCCACCAGCCGATGCAGAGGGGCTGCTAGCTTGGCAAAACCCTCTACAAAACGCTGGTAATAACTAGCAAAGCCCAGAAAAGAGCGGAGTTCAGACAGGTGGCCAGGTTGTCGCCAGCCGGCTACGGCCTCGATCTTCTTGGGGTCTGTAGAGACCCCAAGACTCGAAATGACATGCCCCAAATATCCAACCTCCTGTTGGAAAAAAACACATTTTTCCAACCTAGCCTTAAGGCTCTCTTTCTGCAGCCGACCAAGCACCACTTCCAGCCGCTGGAGATCCTCTGCATCAGCCGCTGGAAGGTGCTTGGGGCATTACATAGGCCAAAAGGCATGCGGTTGAACCCGAATAGGCCAAAAGGTGTACAAAACGCGGTTTTGGGACGGTCACACTCCTAGGCAGGGACCTGATTGTAGCCGCTAGCGAGATCGATGGTGGAGAACCACCGTGCGCCAGAGAGCGCATCCAAACTCTCCTCAATACGAGGTAGAGGGAAAGCATTCTTCCGGGTCTTGCCATTAAGGGAGCGGTAGTCTACACACATACGCAACGTCCCATCCTTTTTCCTAACCAGGACAATGGGCGAGGCGTAGGGGCTACTGCTTTCCCTAATGACTCCCAACTCCAGAAGCTGGTTAATGTGGGCCTTCACTGCCTCATACTCGGAGGGGGGAATCCGTCGATACCTCTGCCTGACAGGGACATTATCTAACAGTGGGATAACATGGGAAATAAGGTTGGTGCAGCCCAAGTCACCCTCATAAGCTGAAAAGACCGACTGATATTTAAGTAGCAGTGACTTGACGTCAACCTGCTCCTGCTCGGTCAGTCCAGGCAGGGCAAGGGACTCTATCCTGTCTGGTACTGAGCAATTAGCTGCCTGAGAGGAGACGGTTGCCAAAGCCGGTTCTACCTCGGTCACTCCTGATGGAAGACTGACCACCTGGGCAACACTCAGGGTGCCCAGACTAGTCCGGGGGTACAACACAACCTCCGTGGTTCCCACATTTACGACTGGAACATATACCGTGCCGTGTGCCACTTGTACAAGGCATGGCGAGGCTAACAGCCCAGCAGGTACGCCAGCATCGGGTGGCTCAAACAGCACCCTCTGACCAGAAAACTGTTGGGAGCATGTACTAAGGTTGCTGGCACCTTCGGCAGATGATGGGGCTGTTGCGAGGGTGGAAGCCTTGGGAAGCGGATGCTTGCAAAGAGGCCACAGCTTGGGTCAGTTGGCCCAACTGCTCCTGCTGACTCGCCAACAGATCCAGCAACTTATTGAACCCAGGCCCAGACGGGGTAACGTTTGCAACAGGCTGGGTGTGGCCCTGTACCCCATACTGCAAGCCATAACCTGCTGGTAAAGACGCACTACGCCCCCTAGCGCCCCCTGGGAGGCCTTCCTTCTCCCAACGCATAGCCTCGCTACGCAGCTCCAGCAACGTCGCCGCTGGATGGCGGCGCACAAGCTGCTTGAGCTCTCGCCGGAGAGAACCATCCAGGACATGCTCTACAAATTGGTCCCGGAGGAGGACATCCGCATGTGGCATCCCATCAGGTGCATACTGGGCCATCAACGCCAGCAGAGCCAGCGAGAACTCATGTAAAGTCTCCCCTTCTTGCTGGTGGCGAGAGAAGAAGGCCTGTTGTAAAATAACATGCGGCTGGGTACCTGCATAAACCTAGCGAGGATCCTAGCTGGATCTTCACGCTCAGTGGCAGGGCGGAACTTAATCTCCTCCCGTGCTTCCCCTGCTAAATGATCAAATATAAACAGGGCCTGATCAGAAGCCGCGAGATGACGAGCCCGCATGCATGCTTGAACCTCCTCTAACCACTCTGAAACCCCAATGCCACTCCTACCACTAAACACCGGGCACTTACGGTCTCGTGGCACGACAACTAGCTGCTCGGTGACAGGGGTAATACCCACGGATGGAGCGCCACTGGGTAAAGTAGAAGGTGTGGACCCACCCATTCTTGCCAGAGCCGCTCGTTGTCTGCCTTCAGCTGTAACACCAGCTCCCTCAGCTGCTGCACCTCTTCCTCCATAATCACTCAAGAGCTACCGTGGGACCAGGCAAAGTGGTGAAAGAATAACAAAGAGGAACACTGCTGGGAGAGAATAAAGAAAATGAGCACTGCTGCTTTGGCTTTACTACAACACAAACAAAATCCACAAAAGTATTACATATACAACACAATAACTTAAATTACATAACAAAGTAATCCTTAATAAACAAAATAATTTAATATAAAACCCGCCTCTGCCCTTTTGTTCGTGGATCCTGCCAACAACGCCAGAATGTGGCTTAATTAGTACTCACAACAACGCCACCCGGGGGAAAGGGGACACCCCCCCCCCCCAGGGGCCCCCCCCCCCCCCCCCCCCAGGAAATTCTATATAAAAGGTCATGCAAGTTCCTTATACATCCATGGACAGATGGTGTAGATACATCAATGTTTATTATAATGTGGCGAGCTTAGGAGAGAGGGGTGGACACTATGAGTGTGAGGCGCTAGATCACCTTCACTCTCACTATCAACAACCAACAACGCCACCCCGGGAATCTCACCTGGGGAATTATGAATTTTATAAAAGGCACGCAGGCCCACCGTTAGGGACGGGGCAAGAGACGTGGGTTCAAGTCACAGCAAAGTACAATTTATTGATATATTTTTAAAAAGAATCAAAGAAGAGCCAACCACACACACCATAAAAGGGGACAAAGAAAAAATGGTTTTCCTTAACAGTGCTGGAGCCCCTATGGGTGGACCGGAGCTAGTGCTGGGGCGGGATCCACCAAAAGAATTTAATGAAATCAAAGTCACCCCAACACACGTGGCAGGCACACGCAGTGAAAACACCCCACCACCGGAGACACAGCACGACAGGACAGGCGGAGGCCACCACCAAACACCAGCCCCTCCACCACCGGCTTCCAGCCACTGAAGGGAGGGACAAAGAAAGAAATCATTAATGGGGGTCTCATTTAAAAACAAACAAAATTGGGGCTTAACCAAAATTAACTAAACAAAATATAACAAAGGAAAGCATCAATATTAAACTCAATATCATTACAACAGAACCCAAAATTAAGCAGAATGAAACTCAAAGAAAAGAAACAACAATCCGAACAAAGTATGCATTTAACAGAACATAGAACAACCAAATACCTACATCCCCCAACACATACACACACACACACACACACACACGGAAGTTTAAAAATAAGGGGAGAGAGGCCGCAGATGCCTGTTTTCGGCGGAACAGTCCGACTGGCAGGAGCGCCAGCAGAGAGAGAAAGAGAGAGAGACGAGCGCCCCGGCAAAGCCGACGGTCCCCGTCACGGCGGCAGCGACGCCCAGGCAGTAACGGCGGACCCCCTGAAAACAGCAGCGCCCCTCAAAGCAGCAGCGGACCCCCGTGAGGTGGTTGTGGTCTCACCTGATCCGGAGAGAGTGATTCTAATTTCTACTCATCTACAACAAAGTTGCGCACGGATCGGGCCGTACCTACCAGCTGTATTGTCACACACTCACGCGCACACATTAGAGAAGAGGGGGCAACGGTCTTCCTGCAGACATTCCCACTGGCCTGCGACCACAAAGTTGTTAGCTACCCGGCCCCAGCCACCACCAGCCAGAGAACATGCCAATACTCACCACCAGTCCCTGGCGCAGTGGTCACCCGGCGGGGCGCAGCGCAGCTCACCCACCTGCCCTGACATGACAGAATATGTAAAGAAAATAATACCCAAACAACCATACCACAAACAAGCAAACAAACAAACAAACAAACCAACCAGCCTAACCTTCGGGCTTGCAGCAGCACACCCGGAAATGGCACGGAGGTGACGGAAGCAGAGAGCGAACCAGTAGGCAGAGTACTGCTTTTATACTGGTCCGCCACTTCCTCCCGCCCCATCAACGGAAGTAAACAATTAAACTATACTAATAAATACCAATAAACAAAAGAAAATACAAATAACAGTGAAACAGAATAAATAATATCAAAAGAAAATACTCATCCTGCCACAATAATATAATTAATCAATAATAAAAAGATGTACTTAACATTAAAAAGTAGACAAAATGAAACAGGGCTGGGGCTTACCAGATGGCGGAGGGGACAAATCAAATGAAATAATCCAAACAATACCTCCCGTGACACTGCACTCTCACTGCAAAAGAAACACGTGTAAAACACCACCACCAGGGGATAAACCGCCGTCAACTGCCCACAGCACCTGCAATGACAAGAACAGTTAAAATTCAGCCAATGCAAAATAATCTTCAATCCAAATTTAATATAACTAAAAGAACCACAAAATAACTTCCAACAGCTCCTCCTGCTTTCAACCTAGTAATTGGTCTCGACCAGCCCTGCGCAATGTGACGTGGGCGCTCCCAAGGATGTAGCACAGGCGACACTCCGGCCAGGTGACCTCCGGAGGCCAGGGAGGAGGGGAGACGAGGTAATGTGAATGGTGCAGGGGGGGGAGGCCCGAGCAGGAGGAGCAAACCCAACAAAAATAAACCAGAAACAAAAGCACAACCAAATCCAATCAACCAAGCAAGGAAACAAAAGAACCAAAATGAATCCTAAATACAGAAAAACCAAGGAAAAACCAACAATAAAAGAGGAAGAGCCAAAGCAGAACCAACAATAAAAGAGAAAGAGCCAAAGCAGAACCAACAATAAAAGAGAAAGAGCCAAAGCAGCAGCACTCCACAGGGCGGATCACCTAGCCTCTGTGGAGAGAGCACACAGAAAATTACCTAAGCAACATAACTATAAAATGAGTAAAGAGGGTTGGCGGCACCTGTACCCACCACTGCACACGGCCATGAAGAGCCCGAGAGGACCCGGAGGCAATCAGCCCTGCGCGCACAGGGACACAGCTGCAGAGCACACGGCACAGGAAATCAGCTGAGGTAACAGAGATGGCGCCACAGCGAGACACCGGCGAAACTTACCGGCACGTACGAGGATGCACACACAGCACTCCTCCACGGCGCACACAGGGACAGCGGCACGTACGTGGACGCACACAGTGCGCACATTGCTTCTCCTCGGCGCACACAGCCAACCACATCAAATGGCCACGCCAGAGGAGCCCAGAGTCACGGTGCCCAACAGCCACGCACACACACACAGAGCGCACTAACAGCCAACTGTGTGGTACAGAGCGGACGGGGGTAGACCTGTGCGGCCACGCCAAACAATTCGCCGGCACCACGGGCGGAAGCGGAAGTGGTCGGAGAGAGAGAGGCCAGGGTATGCCACTGCCCCCTATATATAGGGGGGCCATATATTGATTAATGCACCTCACCTGCCCAACCTCAAGCACAGTGCCACATAGTGGCAGGGGAAGGCACAACCTGCCACATCTGCAAAACTAGGTGCCACAGAACAGCCTAACGTTGGGCCGTCTTTGATCGGGCAGGTGCAACAGGAATGCAGAGGCCTTATCCTGTCAACATTCACGTGGCCCAGCAGATCTTCAAATCATGCTCCTCCAACAGGCCTACCCCATCATCCAGGAAGTCTGGAGATACTGGCAGCAAGGACAGCATCCCAACTATGAAGAGAGGCTTTCTCCACTTTTCATCCAGGATGTCTCTGTATATTGATGAATTCATCTTCTCTCTACCCTGACTAGTCTCCCAGTTCCTGTTGCTGAAAAATATCCCCATAGCATGATGCTGCCACCCTCATGCTTCACTGTAGGGATGGTATTGGCCAAGTGATGAGCGGTGCCTGGTTTCCTCCAAATGTGACACCTGGCATTGACACTAAAGAATTCAAACTTTGTCTTATCAGACCAGAGAATTTTGTTTCTCATTGTCTGAGAGTCCTTCAGGTGCCTTTTGACAAAGTCCAGATGGCCTGACATGTGCCTTTTACTGAGGAGTTGCTTCCACCTGGCCACTCTATAGGCCTGATTGGTGGATGGTTGCAGAGATGGTTGTCTTCTGGAAGGTTCGCATCTTTCCACAGAAGAACGCTGGCGCTATGACAATGACCATCAGGTACTTGGTCACTTCCATGCCTAAGGCCCTTGTCCCCACTTGCTCAGTTTTAGATGGCAGGTCAGCTGTAGGAAGAGTCCTGGTGCTTCCAACTTCATTCATTTATGGATGATGGAGGGCACTGTGCTCAATAGGATTTTCAAAGCAGCAAAAAAATTTTCTATACCCTTTTCTATACCCTACCGAGATTTCTGCCTCAAGACAATCCTGTCTCGGATGTCTACAGACTATTCCTTTGACCTCATGCTTGGTTTGTGCTCTGACATGCACTGTCAACAGATATAGACAGGTTTGTGCCTATCAAATCATGTCCAATCAAATTAATTTACCACATGTGGACTCCAGTGAACCTACAGAAAGTGGAAACAGGATGCACCTATGCTCAATTTTGACTTTCATTACAAACACTGTGAATACTTAGGTACATGTGATTTCTTAGTTAATTTCCATGAAATGACTTTGCATGACTTTGCATTTAAAAAAAATGTTTTTTGATGTTGTCATTATTGGCTATTGTGCATAGAATGTTGAGGGAAAAAATGAATTGAATGAATGAATGAAAATCTATTTTGGAAGAAGGCTGTAACGACAAAATGTAAAAAAGTGAAGCACTGTAAATAGTTGCACAGTGGTGTCAAGCTTGTGAGCGGTGTCAGGTCGCTAAGGACAACCCCCCCCCCAAACGAGATTCTTGCGATTGACTAGATCTTGTTAGAGTGTGCAAGAAATGGAATGGAAAATGTCTTGGTGATGATAGGCATCTGCAGCAAGTCCATAGCAAGTGAACCATAAACTCTTTGTATCAAAAGGAACCATGTCTCTAACCTTCCCCCCAACTACCGTAATTTCCGGACTATAAGCCGCATATGATTATAAACCGCACCCAGTACATTTTTAAAGGAAAAAAACATTTTGTACATACATAAGCCGCACCTGTCTATAAGCCGCATGTGCCCACATTGAAACATGAGATATTTACAAAGAAAGACGGTACATGGAAAGAGTTTTCAAAGTTTTAATAATATACCTTAGCTTTTCTATCCAAACAGTGCCTGTGACGCGGCAGTAACAGTATCAGTGTCGGATTGGAATAGCGTCAGATATACTTCGCCACACACTCCCTCAGTCTCTCTTTCGTTCTCGCTGTCAGTGTCACTCTCATCCTGAGGCAAATTCACTCGTGAGCTTGTGCTGTCCTCTCCGTCACGCAGCAGACCGGCTTTTTTGAAAACCGTTGGTGATGGTGGATTTTTTCACACTGCTCCACGCTGTCAGGATCCACTGGCAGACTTGTGCAAAAGTTGCTATTCGCGTGCAGCCAGTTTTGGTGAACGATTTCTCATTAAACTTGCGTCTTCCTCGACACATATATTCCACCTGTCTCGCGTGTCTCGTGTGACAAAAGTCGCGGCTTATAGTCCGGAAATTACGGTATACTGAACCTGTGTGCTCCTGATTAAGTGTAATCTGATCCTTGTTTATACTAGTTTATTCTTTCTATTTACATTTTTCTTTTCCCTGGGTTTAATCCTGGGGTGGCATTGTTGGTTTATTTTTGCTTTTCCTTTTTAATATAATTTACAAAAAGGGGAGATCCATATTTGGCCCCACCCACACAACATTTTTCTGCTTGCCACACTAGTCCCGGTGCCTTAGACCTCCCCATCCAAAAGAGCTCAACAGGTAGAGGCCTTGATGTAGTGGCATTGATGTCTCATCTGATGAAGACTCTGGACTCTTTGTCCACCTGAGCCCTTCGAAGGACCTGCTTACGTTTGCATTTTAATGATCTTAATGAGTGCTTAAAGTGTTTTACACTACCATTCATACACACATTCAAACAGGTAGCAATACCGTTTTTTCGGGGTGAGTTTTTTACCGGGAATTTCGGGGTGCAGCATCTTTTCTAAGGACACTTTGGCATGCAAATGGTAAGGCTGGGAATGTAATTGTCCACCTATTGGGAGGAGGATGACCACTCCACCCCTCAGCCACAGCCGCTGTGACTGACCGCCATGCCAGCAGAAATGTAAACATGAAAGTGGTGATAATATTCCATAGGATGAATGTTGACCACAAGGAATGAGACGTAACACTATGAAAGTGCTCAGCTCTCTCAAAGAACAAGAACAGCGGGTGTGGGTTTCAAGAGAATAAGAAAGACATGTCTATGAGGCTTTTTGATAATGTTGTGTATTTTGCTTAAGAAAATGGCATTTATTTGAATTAGACCATGTATACTTCCAGTATTGAAAACTTTATTGTTAAAGTACTGTTAAAAATTATTGAATTACACTTTCTTTTGATCAGTTAGCTCTAGAATATGAAAGCAGCTATGAGTCACGACCTCTGGGAGCTATAGGGTAGCAGGTCACCCTGTCCAGGTCAGATTTCTTTGGAACAGATGGCAGCTCCCTTTACTGAAGAGCTTTGCTGTATAGATGATACAGGATTAATGATAAACTGATATTAATCTTACACTTTATCATACTTCACATTTAGTTCAGATCATCCCAGAAAAAAAGTTGATACAGATTGAATGGTATGGCACATTATTTGCAATCATTTCATTCAGAGCAGTCTTTGGAATGAAGGAAAATGTATTCTGACCACAACATAAATAATTTCTTGAAAAACTGTAAGTAATCCCTGGTTATCTTGCATATTCTCCTCAGTTTACCCCTCATATTGTGCTTTTTTCTTATTCCACTCTGCATTCTTCTCAAGGCCTTCATCTTCATACTCATTCTTAACTTTCTTCCCTACTGTCACCTTGACCAGTTCTTCAGTGTCTCTATAAAACCTTCTACTAAAAATGAAAAACGCCTTTCTTGCTAAGCCTTCGTGACCTATCTGCTGTTCAACATGCTATGACTGTTTGGAAATGTGAGACCAATGCTCCTTCATTTATCAGAAAACTAAATATGAGTTAGGAATATAAATTCCTATTTATAAATAGTCTACTAAAATATTGAATGAGTTGAACAGTTCAAATGTGATCCGTTGCTGGGGGAAAAAGACAAACATCCTTCTGGAGTGTATATGGAGAAGGATTTATGTTAACATATTAATTGATCTACAGCATCCTCACAGGGATGACTTTCTTTATGCTGCTTGTTACTATTAGGTCCACCCCTTCCAGGTGAACATGCTCATTCCTGAAGGCCAGTGTTATATTCAGTGCAGATCACGAAATGCTTTTCTGGGTTTGTAGAGCCTGCTTTCAAGTTCAGACCCCCAATGCACAAAAGCAAAAACTGCTTAGTAGTAGTTTATCATGGTGACATCAAAGACGGCAACAGATGAGATTCTGTGAGACGGGTGTAAAACCAAGATGGCGCCGCGCACATAGACAAAAACAAAATTAAAACACTCTGCCTATTAACAATAGCCAGAGCATTAAGAGCTGGAGGACTACATTGACAAGTGCTTTGAGAGACTCGCCATGGGAAAACCACAGAAGACGCTGATTCCCTCGAACAAGAGAAGCCGCCTGAAGATTCGCCGGGGGCTGCCTCTTCTTCCCCGAGCAGCAAAAAGGGTGAAATCCTGGAATTGATCGAGCGGCACTTTTTGAAATTCTTCACAGGGAATGAAAATCTCCGTGAAAACCCTCACTGAGGGGATGACAAATCTTTCCAGAGATAACAAAACAATGAAGGAATCAATCCTGGAACTCCAAGCCAAGAGTATGAGGGACAACTTGGTCTTTGTGGGGATCCCAGAGCATGCAGAAGAGGACCAGGAATCCACACTGAAGGAATTCATCCAACACCAGCTGAAGCTTCCACCGGATACTGTGAGGAACATCACCTTCCACCGCGTGCACTGGCCTGATGCAAAGAAGCTGGACATCAGGAGCCCGAGACTGATCGTTGTAAAGTCCGAACGTCTCAAGCAGAAGGAACTGGTCAAGAACCGTGGCAGGGAGCTCAAGGGGACTGACTACAGCATCAACGATCAGTTCGAAAGGGAAATCCTGGAGCGATGACCAGCCCTGTTCCTGATCCGGAGGAAGCTGATCGATGAGGGATGTGGGGCGGTAATATCAGTGGATAAATTGTGTGTAAATGGGCGCCTATACCGCGACGCAGAGGTAACACCATGGCTTTACTAATATTCATAACAACCACTGTAGAGTCAGATGCACACCCAGTACCACACTCCCCATCCCACCTTTTCTACTCTGCGTTAACTAACTGGTAACCCCCGCATGCACCTCCTGTATGTTTCGTTCTCTCCTCTCTCTTGTTCCACTTCTTCTTCTTATCTTTCCTCCTTCTCCCCCACCCCCACGACACCCACCACACTCAATCCCTTCAGCCCATCTCTCTACCACTGGTGTCAGGCAATGGACACACACACGGTATCATATCTGCCAGGAACATGTCATACATGCGCACACACACACAAGCATTGCTACCAGGAACATACCACTCGTGTGCATACACACACTAGTACATCTGACTGAGTTCAGCCATACACACCTACGCACATGCACGCACGCACACACAGTCATAGATAAACTCCCACCTGGAATGTGCATGGGATAGGGGCTAAGGCCAAACAGCTGAAAATCTTTAGTCACCTTGATTATCTACATGCAGACATTTACTTACTTACTACAGGAGACTCCCCGAGCACATACAACCAATCTGCACTCATCACAATTTCCTCACTGTTACTCTGCCAGTTACAACTGAAAACAGAGAGGAGTTGCAATTATGGTTCATATGAATATTAAATAAATTGACAACCCCTCCTTTTTCCACAGCTTGTTTTCCTCACTAGCTAACCTGATATGGTCATGATTATGGGAGGGGACTTCAATATTATTTATAACCCTGAATTTGAAAAACTCATCACTGCAAGTTATCAATGTAAGTGGCAGTCAACTAATATACTGAAGCAGTATTTGAGTGATTGTGGACTCTGCGATGTTTGGCGCTCTTATAACCCCATGACTAGAGAATACACTTATTTTTCACCAGTTCACTGCTCACACTCCGGTCTAGATTACTTCTTCACTAGTAGAACAATTATGAAAGAAATCTCTGACACCCAGATACACCCCATCACAATCAGCGATCACGCACCAGTCTCCCTGACTCTAGTTAAGAAAGCGACAATGCATGAAATGGAGACAACACATCATTACTCAAAGATCAAGAATTCATAGATTATTTTCAAGGTCAAGTCATGAAATTGCATTTCTCAATGGCCCGTGGTGTTGCAGTGTTAGTATACAGATAGTAGACAGTGTTAGTGGTAATCTAAAGTATTAAAAACAGTATAAAAATAGAAAAAAATAGAATAAAAAAATGAAATAAAAATAGTATAACAATACACCATAGGGTATTATATATACAGTGATCCCTCGCTATAACGCGGTTTACTTTTCACGGTTTCGCTACTTCACGGATTTGCATCGTGCATTGTGTTCTGCATTCTGATTGGCTAAAAAGACACTCCGCTTCTTCTCTACCTGTGCATCAATAACGTTGCAGTTTAATATGTACACGTACGTAAAACAGCTTGCCAAATTTACATTACGTACGTGCAAATTCTCTTGCAATTTCGAGTTTCTCTAAAACCCATAATGTCGACAAAACGCTCTGGACCGACAAAAGCACCTGCACCGCGGGCTTCAAAAGAAGAAAACACTGCAGAGCGGAGTCAGGATGCGGCGGCTCAGTCTGAAGAGCAGTGAAATACACCTGAGTCACTATTTTTCCGACTGTACTTTGTATTTTTTTCATAATCATTTGAAATTTTCTGCCGTTTAATCCAATTACTCGGGTCGCGGTGGGCGGTGCTAATCTCCGCAATTTGAAGCCTTCTGTTCACATTGATGATTAAAATTATTAATTGACAGTACAGTACAGAAGTTATTTGTTGAAAAAAACGTTTCTAAAGTACTTTTATTTGTGAAACAAATGCTTGAGCCTGTAAAATGGTTTGTTCTTTCTTTTCAATGTATAATAGAGTATTTAATTGTATAATAATTGTAAAAAAAAATAAAGGTTTCTACTTCACGGATTTTGCCTATCACGGGTTCTTTTTGGAACGTAACCCCCGCGAAAAACAAGGGTTTACTGTACCACAAGAAATATGGCACCAAACCACACAGCGATGCAGCTGGTCAGGATGCTCTCTATGGTTCCCCTGTAGAACGAGCACATGAGGGGGGCTGAGGCTCTGGCTCTCCTCAGTTTGCGGAGGAAGTACAGGCGCTGGTTAGCCCTCTTGGCCAGTGATGTGGTGTTATTGGTCCAGGAGAGGTCCTCAGTGATGTGCGCTCCGAGGAGTTTTGTGCTGCTCACCCTCTCCACAGCAGCACCGTTGATGCTCAGAGGAGCATGCAGAGGGCGGGCTCTCCTGAAGTCCACAACAATCTCTTTTGTCTTCTCCA
>JAFBJW010000004.1:110000-279933 GCA_016785235.1 Pseudorhombus dupliciocellatus | reverse complement strand
CTCCCGGATTACTTCTCACACTCATTCTGTCTCCACCTTTAAGGTGAGACTCAAAACACACCTCTTTAGTGTAGCGTACAGTCAAAACTAGATCAGGCACGTCCTGATTATAATAGTCTAAACCTATGCTGCTATAGGCCTAGACTGCTGAGGGGCATTCTTCATCTTGTACTTAGAACGAGCACACAAGACTCTGCGGCCTTTTACTTCTTCCACCCTGTCCCTGAGTCACATCTGCTACCCGATGTCCCCCAATGACACGAACTAGACATTTATCTGATCCAACTCTTTTACAGTTTTACTGCTACCGGCGAACGGGACAAGCCCAGGACAGAGGCGGGGACTCTGTCGGCAGCCTCGACCATGGACTGAGACAGGCCCAGTGATCCAGATTGATTCCGGCGCACGACATATTGACATCAACACGGACATACGGACATTTTCATTTTCTTTTTTTGTGTAATTGTGTATTGCATGTTTTGGGTAACATCTACTGCACGTCTGTCCGTCCAGGGAGTGGATCCCTCACCTGTGGTTCTCCCTAAGGTTTCTACCCTTTTTGTTTTTTCCCTGCTACAAGGGTTTTTTGGGTAGTTTTTCCTTACCCTGGCTGAGGGTCTAAGGACAGAGGATGTTACTAACCATGTGAAGCCCTGTGAGACAAACTATGTTTTGTAAATGCGGGCTATATAAATAAAATTGATTTGATTTGATTTGATTTGACTCATTCCAGGTTAGGGTTAGTGACGGCGACTATCCGCCAAGTTACCATAGCATATTGTGACATTTCAGGTTCTGACTAGTGTTTGTTGTTAGGTCTCGATCTTGTCCCCGCTTTGTTTCTCTGTATTAAATACGTAGTTGGAGCTCATCTGGACTCATATAACCCATAACTGTTTGCATAACACACAGACATCTCATTCTTTTAGCGATACAGCTGCTATTATTGTTATAAAGTAATCCGCTGCTTGTGCTAGCTTGGTAACCCGTAGCTAGCAATGTCTTCTCCCTCTCTCTCTGCTGCTCTCTCTTGCTCAGTGTGCATGATGTTCAGTTACTCCTCTGACTCCTTTAGCGATGAGGGTACATGTGTTAAATGTGACTTATTTGCCAGGATGGAGGCAAGGCTTAGCCTTTTTGAGTTGCGGCTCTGCACCATGGAGAGTAAGTCTTCAGCCGATTTAGCTAACCAGTTACTGATAGCCGGTGCAAGTCAAGTAGCATCTCCAGCCCCCCCAGCAGCTCCCGAGCAGCCGGGAAGCCAGGTAGGTTGGGTGACTGTGCGAAACAAGAAGCGTAGTCCGGAAGTAAAGCCTGCGGGTCAACACCGACCCATTCACGTTTCTAATACATTTTCCCCACTCAGCGACACACCAGCTGAGGATCAAACTTTGGTTATAGGTGACTCTATTCTGAGAAACATGAAATTAGCGACACCAGCGACCATAGACCATTTATTCCTGAGGCCAGAGTGGGTGACAGTGAGTCCCATCTAAAACTGCTGGCTAAAAGTGAACGTAAATACAGTAAGATTGTTATTCACGTCAGTAATGACCTCCGAAGACGTCAGTCGGAGGTCACAAAGCTCAGTATTGATAAAACAAACTCTGGACAGGAACTCATGAGGGCTAGGCGCTCAAGAACCGGACGGGGTTGTCGGGGCTGGACAAAGGACACCACCAAACCCACTGTAAAGTGCAGGTAAGCTAGCCCCAACTATTTCCCTTTGGAAACCAGTCGTTACCTCCCGGGTTACTTCTCACACTCACTCCAGATTAGGGTTAGTGACGGGGACTATGCGCCGAGTTAATCCGTAACAATTGTGTTATCAAGGGTAGACAATCAGTTGACAACACACACAGTTTAATCAACATAATAGATGTTGCTACCACCAACATCTAAAAACAATAATTTCTATAGATGCAGAAAAAGCCTTCGATAGAGAAATTTTTGATACTTACACTACACAAATTTGGTTTTGGCTTTCAGGTCTAGGAGATAATCATGCCACGTCTGTCTTTAGTGTATTTAGTTCTGAGTTTCCTGTTTTATTTTGAAAACCAGTTTGTGTTTCCGTCCGTTGCTTTACTTCCTGTAGTTAATTGTCCGATTACGTTCACCTGTTTCCTATTAGCTGCTGCGTGTATATATTGTCCTCACCTCCCTGTCCTTGTTGCCAGATTGTCTTGCCTGCTCCCAGAGATCCTCGAGCCACAGTCAAATGCCTTTTTGCCATGCCTAGATTTGCTTTTACTTTGATTCTAGTTAGAAGTTTTGTTTATGAGCCTTTTTCCCCTGTTGGGTGATTTTCAGTTCCCTTGAAAATTAAAGGACTTCAATTTTGATCCTTGCTTCTTGAGTTGTGCTTTTGGGTTCAGTCCTCAGCTCAGACATAACATCGGCTATCAGTTCATCAGTCAGATTAAACTCAGTCAAAATTTGTCCAGGCTTCACTCTGAAGAGAGGTACCAGGAAGGATGCCCATTGTCTCCAGTCTTTGCATTATTTATCGAACCTTTAGCAGCAGTGATTCGAAAAAACAAAAACATCTGAAGGATTCAGACCACCAACATAAACCATAAGATAATTCTTTATGCAGATGATACTTTTCCTGGGAACCACTTTCACAGAAACAACTAACCTAATCAAAACTGTTACTCTGTGAACTGGGGCAAATCAACAGTAATGCCTATCAATAGAGATTTCCAGGGCAATCTGTCTACCCCCTTAAAATCAGGAGACATAAGGCATATGGGTATCAATATTTCCACCAAGCTGTCAGATCTGATAAGCTTAACTACTCACCACTCCTAAAAAACATACAGGATGATGTGGAACGGTGGAATTCACTACCAATATCACTCTTAGGAAGAGTTGCAACAATCAAGATGATTCTGCCTAAGGTTAACTATCTCTTCTCAATGATTCCCACTCGACCCCGCCTGCCTGGTTCAAGTCACTTAACTCCAGCATTTCTAAATTTCTGTGGAAAAACAAAACACCACGGATAGCTTTAAGCCCAAATCCATCTTCGCTTTTCACCGAGTCTTTCCTGCCTTCTCTGTTTTTATGCCTATTAATGGCTATCACCACTGCATTACCTCTACATTACCTCTGCCACTACTACATTACTCCCTGCCTCTCTTCTTCAACTTCTCCTATACCACCCAGTGTGTCAGTGGTGATTCTATCCACTCCCCGCGCTCTGTTCAGCCCGAGCTCACTCACAGAACATCAATATATCATCAATATCATCATAAATAACAGGAAGGAGGCACTGCCTGTTAGAGCAAAAAAACTGCCAGGCACAATGGGGTATCAAGACTTCCAATACTTAATGCACAATTGCTGGACAGGACAGGTAACAAAAAAAAAAAAAAAGACGGCAACAGGCTGTTGTTGCGTGATCAACATCTTACACAGTTAAAACTACAGATAACACGTTTCATGCAAAACTCCATATGTTCCTGCAGAGGTCCAAACATCATTTTCACCATCACTGGTATTTCTTTGAATTTGTTTCAAATAATTCAATGATACAGTTTGTGAGTTTGTGGTTGGCACGTGGGACTCCTGAAGGAGCTGATGGGTACCGGCAGGCCAAGCGGACGGCAGCTCGGGCGGTGGCAGAAGCAAAAATTCGGGCCTGGGAAGAGTTTGGAGAGGCCATTGAGGATGACTATCGCTCGGCCTCGAACAAATTCTGAAAACTGTCAGGCGCCTCAGGAGGGGGAAGCAGCACCCAACTAATACTGTTTTCGGTGAGGGTGGGGAGCTGTTGACCTTGACTGGGGACATCGTCGGGCGGTGGAATACTTCGAGGATCTCCTCAACCCCACTGACAGGCCTTCCCTAGAGGAAGCAGAGGCAGGGGACTCAGAGGTTGACTCGTCCATCACCCTGGCCGAAGTCACTGTGGTAGTTCGGAAGCTGCCCAGTGGCAAGTCCGAGGCCATGGTTCTCCACCGGAAAAAGGTGGCTTGCCCCCTTGTGGTGAATGGAGAGCTCCTGTCTCAGGTGGAGGAGTTTAAGTATCTCGGGGTCTTGTTCACGAGTGAGGGAAGGATGGAACGTGAGTTTGATAGGTGGATCGGTGCGGCGGCCACAGTAATGCAGTCATTGTATCGGTCTGTTGTGGTGAAGAAGGAGCTGAGCTGAAAGGCAAAGCTCTCGATCTGCCGATCAATTTACGTTCCTACCCTCACCTATGGTCATGAACTTTGGGTCATGACCGAAAGAATAAGATCCCGGATACAAGCGGCGGAAATGGGTTTTCTCCGCAGGGTGGCAGGGCGCTCCCTTAGAGATAGGGTGAGGAGCTCTGTCACTGCGGAGGAACTCAAAGTAGAGCCGCTGCTCCTCCACATCGAGAGGAGCCAGCTGAGGTGGCTAGAGCATCTGTATAGGATGTCCCCTGGACGCCTCCCCCATGAGGTGTCTCAGGCCTGTCCTACTGGGAGTATACCCCGAGGAAGACCCAGGACACGCTGGAGGGACTATGTCGCTCAGCTGGCCCGGGAACGCCTTGGGGTCCTCCCGGAGGAGTTGGAAGAAGTGTCTGAGGAGAAGGAGGTCTGGGCGTCCCTGCTTAGACGGCTACCCCTGGGACTCGGTCCCGGATGAGCGGTTGAAAATGAGATGAGATGAGACAATTTGTGAGTTAAATTGGATTTAAGGGGTTTAATAAAATGATCCAATGCAGGAGCCATCCTCAGGCCTACATTATACAGGTACTACTCGAAAAATTAGAATATCCTGAAAAAGTGCATTAATTTCTGTAACTCAACTTTAAAGGTGAAATGTACATATTATATAGACGAATAGTATGCAAAACAATATATTTCAAGCTTTTATTTGTTTTGATTTTGCTGTTTAGGACTTGCAGCTTCAGAAAACCTCAAACTCAACAAAAATTAGAATATTGCTTGAAATCAATTTAAAAAAAAAACGGATTTTAAATGCAAAAATGTCAGGCCTCTTAAAGTAAAATCTTGCATCTGTACTTTGTACTTGGTTGGGGCCCCTTTTGCATGAATAACTGCCTTAATCTGGCGTGGCATGGATGCAACCAGCTTGTGGCACATCTCAGGTGTTATGGAAGACCAACATGCTTCAATTGCGGCCTTGAGCTCTTCTTTATTGTTTGGTCTGTTCCCATTTAGCTTTCGCTTGACAACGCCCCACAGATTTTCTATGGGGTTCAGATCAGGTGAGTGTGCGGGCCAATCAAGTACAGTAATCCCATGGTTGTTGAACCAGGATTTTGTAGTTTTGGCAGTGTGGGCAGGTGCCAAGTCCTGCTGGAAGATGAAGTCAGCATCCCCATAAAGATGGTCCGCTGAAGCAAGCATGAAGTGCTCTAAAATGTCCTGGTAGACAGCTGCGTTTATGCTGGACTTTAAAAAGTGGACCAACACTTGAAACTTAACACTGGACTTCATGCATCTTACATTGTGCGCCTCTCTGGTCTTCCTCCAGACTCTGGGACCTTTGTTGCCAAATGAGTTGCTAAACTTGCTCTCATCAGAAAAGAGGACTTTGGAAACAGTCCAGTCTTTCTTTTCTTTAGCCCAGCAGCCCACCTGCAGTCATCCCTCTGGCTTGTACACTGTTTTCTTCCACACTTCTGCCTTCCACTTAACTGTCCATTAATGTGCTTTGAGACAGCACTCTGAGAACACCCAGCTTCTTTTGCTATCACTTTTTGTGTCTTACCCAGCTTGTGCAGGGAGTCAATGATGGTTTTATGCACAACTGTCAGATCAGCAGTCTTCCCCGTGATTGTGAATTCTAACCCAAACCAAACAAGACAGACTTTTTAAAGGCTGAGGACCCTTTTGCAGGTGTTTAGGATTACTTACCCGATGAGTGTGTGACACTTTGAGCCTACAATACTGAAGCTTTTCACAGTATTCTAATTTTCTGAGTTTTTGAATTTGAGTTTTTCTGAAGCTGCAAGTCCTAATCAGCAAAATCAAAACAAATAAAAGCTTGAAACATATTGTTTTGCATACTATTTGTCTATATAATATGTACATTTCACCTTTAAAGTTGAGTTACAGAAATAAATGCACTTTTACAGGATATTCTAATTTTTCGAGTAGTACCTGTATATAACAGTATGTAACCATTGGGCTGGAGACCATGACAGTTGGTGATTCTTTTGCTGTGTACAGTGGTTAGGGTTATGGGATAGGATATGTACTTGGTTATGAACCCAAAGAATACTAAAGTCTCTGTTCTGTAAAGGTGGATGAATTTTGCATATATTTTGCCTGTACTGGTAAATCTTTTGACACTCAGACTGACACTTTCAGATTATTTTCTCTTAATTTCCTATAATATGATAAGGTGTGAATGAAAAATATAATCATATCCATTCAGGGTGTCATCCTGTCGGTGTAGCTGTCACAACGCCAGGATGCTATCTGATCTGTCCACATGGTGTATAATGCCTTACTCCCATTAAGCAACAAGGCCTGGAAAAACAATTTCTCAATGGTCTGATTGACCTGTGGGTCATACTAAAGATGTTTATATAAGCTGTTTAAAGAATGATAGGGGGCATTATGGCAGATAGTGAGAGTGAACAAATATTTGACAGAGGACAGCATCTGTTTGTCAGGATGCCATTAAGCCAGCAGGTTGCATAGCAGCCTCAACTGAATGTTTTTCTTCTTTTCAGCTTTAATAGAGGTGTAAAAAGCAAAGTATGTTGTTCAAATACCTCTATCAATAGGCATTTTCCCAAAAAGTTCAACCATCGTAATTGTGCAATTCAATTTGGCTGTGCTTGGTGGTTTCATCTTTCATTTATAGTTAATTCATTAATTTCCATTTGATGATTTAGTTTCATTTTATTCTTAAAATAGGATGGAGCTGAGAACCAATCATCAGTACTCAGAGGCATCCCATTATTGTTGGTGACAACCGACAGACTTCTTCATTTGTACTTTTCATAAGTGTTTCTTTATAGAAGGATGAATAGAGTTATTTAGGAATTTTTAATTTTTTTTCTCATAATTGACAGTTGCTGATTAAATCTGTTTAATATGTCTTTGAGAACCAGCTACATACCACAAGTTTTTAAACCTCGGCCTAAAAAGCCTACACATGACCCCAAGGTCTTAGATAACTGTAGACCCATATCAACCCTGTCCTTCATTTGCAAAATGTGTCACTACTAATACACAGTAACAGTTTGCTGGACATTTTTCAGTCAGGATTTAGAATCCATCACAGAATAGAAACAGCACTATTGAAAGTCACTAATGACCTTCTCATGGCCTCCGATGATGGATATGTCTTTGTAATTGTCCTGTTGGATCTTAATGCAGCCTTTGACACCATAGACCAGACCTGGGCATTTTACGGCCCGCGGGCCACATCCAGCTCTTTGTGCATCCCTGTCCCTATATGCTTTTATTTTGAAAACCGTGCTGTTTTTCTCTTTAAATTTGCTTGGCGGATGTGTGTTTTGTGCATCCGTAGCCTGTGAAGCTGGAAAGATCAAGTCGTTTTCTGACAGAGAAATTAACAAGGTGTGTTTAATGAACTCCAGCACTTTTGTGCCTGGAAAAAGGGGCACATTTGGGGATGTGCTGCTCCCGAAGTACTGTTATGTGAAAGGTTGAGGACATCACAGGGAATCTTGAGCTTCAGCTGAAGAACAGAGCGGTCAGCGGTCTTTGATTATTTCTCCCTGGCTCTGGAAGAGAGCGACTTGATACTGCCCAGCTCTAGATCTATTAGATATTACAGACTTAAAAATAATCATTAAATAACTAGTTAAAAATATATAAATAAAATGAAATACTGTAATTATTACACTTTTTGTTTTTACTGTTAGCTACATCTATAGGAGTATTTTCCTATTTGACCTACACCTTTCACACATTTTAATAAATATTTACAGAATATCCTTATTCTTCTGATAACCAGTAGCAGTTCATGAAAATATATAATCTACTGCGTTTTACAGTGGGAGAAAAAGGAATATTAAGCCTAATTAATTTGAAGTTATTGGTATTCTGCCCACCAAAACACTTCAGGTTTCTCATGTGGCCCTTTGTAAAAATGAATTGTCCACCCCTGCCATAGATCATAGGATTCTGTCATAGAGACTAGAACATCATGTGGGGATTAAAGGAATGCACTTGGTTGGTTTGAATCATATTTAGCAAAGTTCTGATACTTTTCACTCTGTATATGCTGCCCTTCATAACATTCATAACAAACAAAGTCATTAAGCAGATGATGATCCATGAAGCATGATGACCCAGAACTTTAGTTCTAAATTCAGACCAAACTAAGGTAACTGTAATTGGGCCTAAATATCAGGGATAAATATAAAAAAGTAATTTCTATCTTAGAGAAATATTTTCTGACAAGATCGTCTCCTCAGGCTGGCTTCCAGACACAAATACAACAAGTCTCTGGGACAGCTTTTTTCCACTTCCATAACATGAAGAAACCTAAGCTTATCCTGCCTCAGGATGCTGAAAAACTAGTGCATGCATGTATTACTTCTAGACTAGATTATTGTAATCCTTTATTATCAGGATTTCCCAATAAATTAGTGAAAAGCCTTTAATTGGTCCAAAATTCTGCAGCACAAGTGCTGACAAGAACTAGGAGGAGAGATCATTTAGATTAGATTATATTCAACTTTATTGTCATTACACATGTGGAAGTACAGAGAATCTTGTAAAATTCAAGCTATCAAGCTCCTATCCTGTGGAACCAAGAGGTAGACACCATATCACCATTTAAAGTAACATTTAAAACTTTTTTTTTTTAAATAAAGGCTACAGTTAGTTCTGGTTCAGTTGAATCCTGAACCATCCCTTAGTTATGCTGCTATAGGATAAACTACTGGAGGAACTCTCATCAGCCACTGAGCGCTTCTCTACTTCCCTGTCTCTCTGCCCCCCATTCTCATGTATTTATTAATTTTAATACATGTCATTATTATCGCTGTTTCTCTCTCATTTCAGATATATTTGACCCCAAACTGCAGGAAGATTATAATAATAATAATTATTATTATTATTGACAACAACAACTGGTATTGTTTAAACTAGTCAAATCTCATACCTGCTGTACAAAATGTCCCTCTTGCCTCTCTCCCCCTCCCCACTATCAATCTTTCTTCTCCCTTCGTTCCCATTCTCCTCTCCTCCCTCTTTTTCTCTGCTCACCCCAACCGGTTGTGGCAGATGAGCATCCACATTGAGCCTGGTTCTGCTGGAGGTTTCTCTCTGTTAATGAGGGTGTTTTTGCCATAGTGTGATGGAAAATTTATTGAGGAACATTGTTTTAACTCTTTCCTATGTTTCATCAATGTTTGCTTGCAGAGTTAAGGAATTCATTCAGGAGACCAGCAAATGTTTCTATTGTTGTAAGAGGTCTTTGATGTTGTGGGACATGCCTAACAGAGACGTTTATTAGCAAGAGAAACAAGTCGTTAAGTCCTTAGGTGTGAACCTCATCATTTGGTGAATTTATGACCTTCCTTTGTATCATGAGAGAGGACCTGGCATGTTGGTGTTATCTAAATGACATTTGTCTGTGTTGTTGTGAGCTCATCCTTGGGAACAATCTGGTCTCCCCCTTTTCCTGTTCTTGTTCTTTCATGTTTCTGTATAAAAACCTTGTCGTGTGACAACTTGGGTTGTCACTCTCCTACCATGCGGGCTGGAGGTGAACCTCTGCAGAGCTCTATTAAATGACCCATTAGGACAACACAGGTCTGAGGAATTCTTCATTTCACATCTCAACTGAAATTTCCACCACAAATGCTTCCCAAGTGCTGCTCACTTTGAGAATTGTTGGGTTTCTCTGTTTATACTATATTAATGGGCCAATCAGCCCAGCCCAGTTAAATACGGGAGAGTCTGGGAGGGCTGGGGAAGCGTGCGCAGCAGGAGGAGACTGAGAGCGTGAGAGAGAGAGCGAGACACACATTCTTGTGAGCAGCTCTGAGCAGCGGTTGTGGGCTCCGAGCCACGTGCCTCGTATCTTTTGTTTGGTGTGGCCAGTGTTATTAGTTATTTCTTATTCCCCAAGTGTGGTGGTGTTTTATGTTTAATTCCTCTTCTTCTTCCCCCCCAAGAGTGGTGACGTTTTTCAAACAAGAGATAGACAGCGGAGCACCTTCTCCCACAGGCTGCTCCAGCTCCACTGTCAGAGCCATATGCATTACACTATACACTAACGGCTAAACTTTTGAAATAATGTAATGTAATGTGTTTTATTTTTGTATTACTACATCTATCTATCTAAACAGCTGTTGGATGGTGCTTGTAATAATTTATATTTATATTTGAGCACAAGAGCCGATTGTAAAATTATAGTTGTTTATACATTGTGCTGTTACTCATGAATGTGTTCCACAAATATATGATTTGAAATGAGAATTAAAAAACAGCACATGAGTGAATTAATAAATTGCCCATCACATTATCTATTCTTCTATTCCATCATTTTACTTCCACTGCCAAATAAAGACAATTGTAAGCTTTTTTTCTTTTAGTAAGCCGCCTTCCCGCTAAATTCACAAATGGCTAACCTTTGAAAATTGCTGCATTTTAAGCCTTTGCTTTTTATGCTTCTGTAAATGTCACATAATGTTATTGGGCTCTGGCAGCACAGGATCATTAGTCTTTCCTGTGCAGGCTGGAAGAGGGAAATAGCAGCTATATCACTCTAAGTACGGACATCTGAGAAGAAGTGTAAACATCATTTGGACACCAGAGTTTTTCTGCTCAAATGGGTTTGATGTTGATGAATAGAGACCTTCTTTCCGAAGTGCAGTGATGCACAGTGTTTGATCGATGTTGCCAGGAAGGTTGGTAGTTATTCCATCACTGGAGAAGGTGGTGGAAAAGGTGGAATCCTCCTCTTCCACAAAGAGAGTAAAATCATCCTGTGTGCTTCATTTTTCCACTCCTACAAGTAACACAGATGGCAATTAATATGCTAAAGCTAAAAGTAGGGGTGATTTGGTTGAAGCTTAAATTCTATAATATAATTAATATACATTATGCTAATGATAAAATTGTCTTGTGCTCTTTCTTTTATTGCTCACCTATAATGAAAAGGAAATCTATATATAAAATGTGAAATTGCAATTTTTTTTAATGTATTACCTTTTTTGAAATTCTAATGCCTATGGACCAGTAATTAATTCACAGTGAGAAGTCTATTTGAAGGCTTCAAGGTTACAGTTAGGGTTGGGATTAGGACTGTAGTTAGTAACAGCAAATTCCGTTTGACAGTGCAGCTATACAGTTTATTCCTATTATTAATGGTAAGGGTCAAGCATTAGTAATGGCTATGCTATTCAAGTCAAGCCAAATTAAATATGGTAAATATATACCATTTTGCAATTATCATTATCAGGAAGGATTTCAACAATTGGGACAACAAATGCATCCAACAAAGCTCTTTTCAGACATTAGTATTAGTAAATTGTTAGGCTATTAATTTAATAAGAAAAATAAGAAAAATTAAATGTTCCCGTAGCAAAACATGACTTAATACTTGGTGGAGAAACCATTGTTGGCAAGCACAGAGGTCAGAGAATTATATGATATAAAGGTCTGGAGATTGGCAAGGCCATGACCTTAATGTGATTCTTCTTTAGCCACTCCTTGGCCATATGTTTTGGTCCTTTGCCATGCTGAACATCCCAACTCATTTTCAGCTCCCTGGCTGAGGGACGGAGGTTGTTGCCCAAGATTTCCAGGTACATGACCCCTGTCTACTCCCCCCTATGCGGTGAAGTAGTCCTGTCCACTTCGCAGAGAAATACACCCAAGGCACAATATTTCTTCCTCCATGCTTGACAGTGGTGAAGCCACAGAGCTCAATTTTGGTCTGACCACATCATTGTCTCACAGGACTTTTCAGATTCAGAATCATTCAGGTTTTCACTAGCAAACTTCAGGTTGGCCTGTACATGTGGCTTCATGTGCAGACCTTGCAGGATTTTAATCCCTTACAGCATAGTGTGTTACCAATGTTTTTTGGTGACTATTGTCCCAGCTATCAGCTAGCTGATAATTGATATCCCACAAGGGGAGATCTTGTTTACAGCCCTATACTGAGGGCTACTGGCGGCAAGTTTGTGTTCCTTCCATTTCCATTTGGGCCATGTATGCTTCCCAGTGTTGAAACCTCCTCCTGAGTGCTGTGCAATAATCAGCAGGGGTAGATGTCTGTGGTTAATTTTTATGCACTTGCACTTCTATGCACTGGAAGCATTTCATTCATTTAATCTGGATCATGGAGCAGCTGTGTGTAACTGATGTAGGGCCAGTATCTTTTGGCAGCATCAGGGTGTAGTTGTGAGCTGTCTCTGAAAAATACATCACCATGTCATTAGAATCTGGACTTACCTGCCCATCCACATCACCAACCTTTGAACTTTTGTAGGGAGCAATTATCTTTGCCTAGCTTGACCTTCGGAATACTTATCAAATGATCCGTAGTAGGAAGGCGAGGAATGGAAGGTGGCTTTCAACACACCCAGTGGACATCATGAATACATGGTCATGCCTTTCAGGCAGCGTGTTCAGAGACTCGTGGAGAACTCAATGAAGCTTTACAAACACACTTAAAAATGTGAAATCAATGTGTCTGAGGTGCCATTCCTTGGATTCGCCTTCAAGAAGAGATCTCAAATGGTTGTTTGAGTTTTGTGATGGCCATAGCCATGTGTTTCCTTGTGTGTTTGGCTGTCTGCTTTTACATGTATTTGGTGTTGGCCTGGTGCCTCAGCTGCTGTGAAGCTCTGCCTCTACCTGTGGTTGCTACCTGTGACTGGCCACACCTTTGAAGAGTCTGGTGACTGTGTTCTTTGATCATTTGACTTCAATAAAATAACTGTTGCAAACTGATCCTTTTGTGTGGCCCTCCCTTCTTTGATGTGGCCTAAACAAGCAGGCCATAACAGTTTGCAAACTGTTATCTCGGTTTTATTCGAAATAGTTCAGAGGTCTCCCCTCTCATAAGCCCTCATCCCTGTTACGCACTGCTGTCAGCGGTCAATGTTTGTTAGTATTTTTGTTACTTCCTGTTTTATTTGCTAGTGCCTCTTCCATGTCATGTCAAGACAAGTCAAGAGCTCCTCATGCTTTTTGTTCCTGATTTTCCTGTAAGTAGTTAGCCTAAACCTTGTTTTAGATCTAGTGTAGTTTGAGTGGAGCCTTTTTTAGTTTTCTATTTTGCTTTTTTCCTCTGAGAGTTTCTCCTCCTTATGCTTTCATGCCTGTCTATAGTCTTGTGCATTTGGGTCCATGCCGTGAGAACAATTGTAACAAGAGATGTCCTTTATAGTGGACCCTGACAGTGGAAAAGGCTTCTGATGAGTTGAAACACAGGTTCATTTCTGCTCCAATTTTCACCTTTCCAGTGCCCACTCGAGAGTTCTTGGTAGAGGTGGATGCTTCTAACTCCAGGGGTTAGTGCCATCCTGTTGCAGAAGTCAGCAGAGGATCACAGTGTCCATCCATGTGCCTTCTTCAAACAAACTGTCCCCTGCGGAAAGGAACTATGCCACCGGTAACCACAAGCTGTTGGCAGTGAAACTGGCTTTGGTGGAATGAAGGCAATGGTTGGAGGGAGCAAAGAAACCTTTTATGGTCTGTAGCAACCACATAAATCTCAAATACATCCACTTGGCCAAGTAGTTCTATTCTTGCCAAGCCAGGTGGGCATTGTTTTTTTTTTTAAACCATTTTGACTTTTCCCTCTCCTACAACCCCGTGTTTAAGAATGGCAAATCTGATACCCCCCAGTTCCAATCAGCTGTTTCTCCAAGAGACGGAAGATATCCTCCTGCCCATTCGTCTCATAGCCACCGTTTTCTGGGAAGTTGAAAACAAGGTTAAGTGAACATCCATCTGCAAGTGTCTGTGCCGCTTGCATGTTCCTGCCCACACTGCAGTCTCAGGTTCTTCAATACAGTCACTGATCACCTCTTGCCTGACACCCTGGGGTGAAACGCACCTTGGCTAACAAACAGAAAAAAAAAGACAATTAACAGAAAAGGAACTTCTTAAATGCATAAGAAATGCATTGGGTTTTGTAACATAATCTTCAAACTATTCAGATATGCACACACATCCACACAAAACCTGAAGATGAAGTGTCACACAGTAATGCTCCAGTGATCACTCAGGAATTTGAACTGAAACTTTGGTCATGCTTCCAGCAGCCCTTGTCTGATATTCAAATGGCCGTGGCAGGTAGTGTCACAGAATGATGACAAACTGGTGTTTTCTGCTTCACAACACTAGCAGCCTGGAGTCCTTTCAGACTTCATCATGGAGCGCACACTCGCCCTTCGCAAATCCATGAGAATACATTTAGTCATTCATCACACATGGGTAGATGCAAAACACACACACACAGCCCAGAGCCGCTCAAGCATGTCACAATGTCATCTTGGCGCTTAGCACGTTATAATAAAATGTAAAATGCTTTCAAGTTTTATCTAATCAGATGAAAAACATTCTGGGTCATGAGGAACCTGTCAAGGGTGGCCCTGTCTCCCTCTTCTCAGCACTAACAGCAGCAGTCACTATCCCTACTGGAGAAAATATCTTCATGGGACATGAAAGATACTTAGTGTTCAGAGTTTCTGGATCCTCCCATGGGGCATTTTTCATCTTCCAGGGTATTCTTAATAATGATACATATTTACATTTTCAGTATGTTTACTGCCATCTAAACTCAAGAAATTCCACACATAAACCCTAACAGGGCACATCTGTGAAGTGAAAACCATTTCTATATATCATGAACCTTGTTGAGAGAAGGCCAAGGGTTCGCAGCTCCGTCAGCAACGCAAAGGTGGCTATTTTGAGGAATCTAAAATATTTAAAACATATTTTATTCAACATTTTTTCTTTGCTGCTTAATTCCATATACCTCATATATTTGATGTCTTCAGTATGTGTCTACAATGTAGAAAGTAGTAAAAATGACCAATTCTACGACATGTGCCACGAGACAAACACAAAGCATAGACTCAGATGCACAAGATGAAACAGTGGCAGCATTAAAAAAAAAAAAAACCCAATGCTTTGATATCTTGTCTTAAATTACCAAAAGGGGGAGCAGATTCTCACCAAAAATCCAAAATCAATACATGAAAAAACTTAAACAAAAGATCATGAATAGCAAGATCATGCTCGCTCACTCCTGTGGCAATGACTTTCTGGTCTGGGTCATGGAGTTGAGTGACCACAAACAGACAAGGGAAGAGGGGAGTGTATATGTCCTATGAACTATTTAAAAAAGCATATCATACAAAGAATGGGCGATTTTGTGAAAAAAATGGGATGTTGCAATTCCGTATGTCACATCTTTATCAGCTCACAGCGTAAGCAACTCAGTTACTGTGGAAATAAGTACCATTGACAGTTGGCAATCATATATAAAAAACAAACACAAAAACCCAAATCAATATCATTTGGCTGTAGATAAGTGTGAGAGCTCTTTCAACATAACCGGGACAATTCTTGGCTGAAAACTGCAATACAGAAATTCTCTTAACACAATCTGACCAACCAACTCAGAATCAGCACCTTGTTCATGTCAAACATTTCTGCTGAAGTCCACCTTGTGACAATGTTTCCACTACACAGTAGAAATGTAAGTTCAAGAAGAAAAGATTTAGTGAAACCATATTTCAGCCAAAACGACCCTTTACATCGAAGCTTATTGGTTTCTGTTTAAGCCAAATATACAATAGGTCTGCCCACTGGGTTTTTGTGCACAACTGAAACATTAGCAGAGTGAATTAAAAGCACACGACAAGGATTTCACAAAGGTAGGATTGGCATCATTGTTAGCCAGCTGGCAAGTTAAAGTAGTGCAGTCTGACAAAAGTGCACCTGAAGCTGCAGACAAGGTCAGAGCCAGTGAGTGTGTAATAAATCAGGAGGGAGTGTGTTGAAGCCATTATCTTTGCCTCTCTACTTGCTGAGCAGTGCAGTGACCTGACATTACACTAAATGGAGGGGAAAGCTCTGCCATGAGATGTAAATTCCCACTTTGCTTCTCTTTGAATAGTGGAGTCTCTTCAGAAAGAGAATCACTGACCCGTGGCATCCACTAAGATCTGACATGACAGAAAATGTATTATTAGAGAGATGGACAGATGCCAGTAGAGCGAGGAGGGAAGAAACTGCATGAGGGGAGGCTTTGTAAAAAGGAAATAATGAATTGCAACTGCATTGAATAAATGAGATGTGAATGGCAGACGTGTAACTGTCAAATGGACTTGTGAAACACTCAACACAGTAAGTGACATATATATATATATATATATATACCTATAGTTTCCCCCCATGTTCAGATAAAAGATCAACGGCATATATTGGTGACAGGGACCCAGGGAGACTAGAGGACAAAGTTAACAGTCTTTATGAATGTTATCATATCGACCTGAAAAAGACAATACATGTCCAAACTCTTCTTTTGTAATATTTTATAAAATGGATAGTTCCAGCGTGACTATGATTTACAAAGATGCTTTTAAAAGTATCATAAAACACACAACTTTAACTTATTTTTCATCAAAAGTACTGAACCATCAGGATAGTTTCTATATTGCTTAAAGGACAATTTACTTTTTGTCCTTAATAAGTTATGCCTGATAAATACTTGCATTGTTACTGTTAAATATATGAAACATTTACAGTTTCAGTTCCTCATGCCCCAGAACAAGATTCTAAAATGACCGTAGTTCTTACTACCCCCAGGGTTTACTCCCGCATTGTGTTATATAAGTCCTCATGCATCTTCTTAAGACCAAACACAGCATATAATCTGTTTTAAGTAACCAACATTAACATGTACTAAAACAGGTCTGAGGTGAATGACCATATAGGCTGGTTGTCATGGCTACAGAAAAAAAGCATGCAGAGTGTATCAGCAGGGAGGTGCCGATCCTTCATTGCCATGGCTACATTAAATGCATTTAGTCTGAGGGAGCAGCTATGGTGATAATTACTACTGCCAATAGAGTTAACAATATACTACATTAACATTGTAATAATCCTATTTATAGACGACCTGTTGGTTTGGTCTTACAAGAGAATTCTTAATCTTGTACCTCAGAACTATGGTCTGTTAGATTCTTCCTAAAGTCAAATATGTCTTCATATTAAAAAAGTGCACAAAGTTAAATCTATCACACGTCTGTTCTCTCTAATACCTACAAATAGCTGCATTAATTGCAATATATTACAAGTGGCCATGATGATTCAAAGCATGCCAAATAAAAAGAGCGCTTTAATATCCAAACAACAATCTGATAACCCGAGTTTCAAAATCTGTTGTCCTTACACATTTCATATATGCTCTGTAATTGGAGGGAAACTTACTTTTGAATGATGCATTTATTAAATGCATCATTCATAAACTGCAGTGTAAAACATTGTTCAGAGTTGTTCTGGGGCATGAGGAACTGAAACTGTAAATGTTTTATATATTTAACAGAGGAGCAGAAATGCACATATTTATCAGGCGTAACATATTAAGGACAAAAAGTAAATTGTCCTTTAAGCAATATAGTTCAGTTACATGTGGATGGTTACCAAGTAACACAGAAACTATACTAATGGTTCAGTACTTTTGATGAAAAATAGGTCACAAGGTTGAGTTAAAAAGGATTTTATGGTAGCTTTAAAAGCATCCTCGTAAATCATAATCACACTGGAACTATCAATTTTATAAAATATTACATTACAAAAGAAGAATTCGGACGTGCATTGTCTTTTTCAGGTCGATTTGATAACATTCATAAAGTCTGTTAACTTTGTCCTCTGGTCTCCCTGGGTCCCTGTTTTTCTTTTCAAAACAACTCTCCTTGTGTTTGATATGGTTATTGCTTTAGAAAATTCCACCTTGTTAAGACTCGACACTGAAAAATGTTTGCTTTGTGCTGTACATTATTCTCTGTGCCATCGTTTTATTCCATTGAAGCGCTCACTGATGAAAAGGAACAGGCTGTCATTGAAAAAAGGACGGCCTCTCCCTAATTTGAATTCTTTCTCATTATGAGACTAGCAGGTGGTATATGGAGAATATTGCCATTTAATAAAGGTTCATTTCACCAATATAGTGTTGCAAATAAGTGCATCTCCACATGAGCTTGGCTTTATTCTTCATATGAACACAGAGGCTGCTGAAATTATTCATGTGTTATCTGGGTGTAGAGAGTACTGTCTTGTTATGGTGTTTCAAAGATTGTCATGCTTTTTCTAGATATACCGTAGCCCCTTGGATTTAATTTGCTTCTCCTTGCCTCCAAGATTTAAACAGGGTAAAAACAGTCGCAAATGTCATACTTTAGTCAGACAATACTCAACAATTGAATAAAAAAAAAAAATTGTGCTTCCACCGATGAGTGTTTTTTTCTATTTATTCCCCCATTCAATGGCTTTGCGCATTATGTCGATTGAGCGCTGGGTGAAGTGTCTTCTGATTCACATACACACATACCCTGGGCATGCTATCATTTGGCTACATTTGCTAGCATTGCCACTTCCTGTAGTGGACATTTATTCATGGTGCAAATGACCTGGTTTTGAGATGAATATGAACATCAGGGCTTTCAAAAATTTTATTATTTAATTTTATTTTATCATGTCTGAAGAAAGGGGCACTTTGGCTGCAACATTGTTTCCCCCGAGACTTTGAAAGTGTTTTGTGTTATCAAAAAGCTCACCCCTGAATTGGCATAGCGGTGAGTAGACAGTGATAGTGAATTTTCCATTTTCTGTGCAGTATCCTTCTAAATATGCTTCTGTCGGTCAGTTTCTGTTGCATATGATTGACTATTGGTTCTAAAACCTGCCTAACTATCAGCATGAGCTCATGGTTATTTATCAAAGCCAGACTTATGTAGTGACAATGATGTAAGATACCCAAGACTAGTTTACAAGCCACAAAATATCCCTTTCTGTACAGATTATTTTGTGATGGTGTATGTGCTGCTTGAAATGGCAACATCTCTGTGAATTGTGAAATTCAAGGGACCCCTGATTATGGGATTAGGTTTTTATTCACACCAGCATTGCTCCCTCATTGATTTCACAGAGAGCACAATGTGGCCCATGTGAGTTACAGAGATCTGCAGACTGTAGGATGCAGACCATATAATGAGAAAATCATTGTCAATCATTTTTTTTCACAATCAGTCACAAGTGTTTGATGGTAATCTTCAGCTAGTTGTCTGGTATCAAACATGAGGCCAGAAATGGAGTACTCTTCAAAGTGACCTGAATGTTTGACCCCCATCTCTGCTGTACAATACAGGGGATGTGCAGCCTAATTGAATATGCAGCTAATGAGGGAAATTGCAGGCCCAGAAATCAAACACAGGTGCTCTCTTAGATCTTCTTTGTAGAAAGCCCCGCTCTTATACATTAAAAGACATCCAGGAAAAAAATAAGTGAGTATACAGGCCATAAAGCTATTCAACCGGTTCATCAGTGATATAGCCTTCTCACAGTGCCTTTGTTTTCTCTGTGATGGTCCTTAGGCAGCAGGAAATGAATTACAGTCGGCTGAAGATGAAGCTTCCGTGCTGAATATCAATTAGTTGGCTGGTCAATTATCCAGTACTTTGACACAAATCTTACAAAATTTGCACATGTCACAAAAAAAAAAAAAAAAATACATTATTGCAAAAAAAAAGTCCAGCACACACTAGGATGGTACTTCAGAATATTGTTTTATATAAAAGAAATCTAAATCAACATTTTATCTAAAAACAATAGCTGCACATAAATAATATTTGTAGCTGCAGGGAAATACATTAAATACATTACATTTTTTATGCACAAAATGAAAGCCCTGGAAACTCTTCTTCTTCTGTTGTTGTTGTTGGTGGTGGTTTTCAGCCCTGGAAATTAGGCAAGCTCTATATCTACGTATATACTCAAAGGACAAGCATCCTGCTCCTCCAAAGCCCTGTTCCTTTAGGATCACTCAGCCGTTACTCTATGTTCTTTTTTCTGCTCATTGTCTCAAAGTACGACTCAATAGCTTCCTAGCTGAGTCAAAGTTAATTGTCTTCTTCCAGTAAATAATCCAACACTGAAGTGTCGCTGTGAAAGGATTACTCACCCATTCATATCTTGATTGATAGGCATTAACTCCAAACCCTTGGCCTTTTGCGACTGGTGAACAGATTGATGCCTGCTCAAAAACTTGAGAAGGGGATATTCTGGTCCACTGCATAGATAGATAGAACGTTTTATTCCCCCTGTGGGAGAAACATTTACAGCAGAAGATAAAAATACCATGCTGCTCAAAGAGTCCAGCTCAGAGAGGCTTATGGCAGCACTCTTACATATTAAAATACTGTGTATTTAAATTAAAACTACTTTCAAAGTCACAGACACCACTGTACTTGTAATTAGATGATTGAATTAGGCAACAGGATATCTTAACTTAAAGGTCTGATTCATTTCTTTCTGGCTTTCTTATGTTTTATAATCTGAAAAGAAAGAAGAATTTGAATGCTATAGATTCAGTAGTAGTCCAAGATTCTCTAGTTTTACAGCAGTCACTTGCTTGTGTTATATATATATATATATATATATGATTTTAAGTATTTATTTATTTATTTTTCTATAAAATATATTTGATTTTGGCCCCTTCTTCCAACCCAATGTTTGAAATCAAACGTCCCAAACTGCACTTGCTGTCTAGTCCGAACACATGATGACTGCAACCTAATAACATCCTTAACCTGTATCCAAGCAACAGTATGGCTGCAGTAGAGGGCAGTCTTCCACCAACTTTGCAAAGCAGCTACTGCTGCTATGACTGTGTGGCAGTCCCCACATTGTCTTGAGAACAATAATGAATTGTTCATAAGAATTAGATTGTGTTTTGGGAGGGAGGCTGTTTAAAAGTATTGGAATCATTGTTTCAGATTAATAATTAGTAATGGCCAATTTGTGTGTTCCTAAGCTTCCCAACACATACCTATGACATTTCAGGAATGTATGGTGTCATACAAATTCATGATTTATTCAAAGTTATTAGTTGTATTATTTTTGTTGGAATATAGATTTAGAATCTCCAAGAACCTTTCGTTCATATTTGAGATACTATCATTACATTGCACATGTACACACACACACACACAGAGAGAGAGAGAGAACCAGGCTGCTGGTTATAGATTATCTATTGGGGTATTTTTTTTAGATTCTACTGTGGAAACAAAGCTGTGCTGGATGCTTCATTGTCAGACCCGGAGCCATATCTGCACTGCAGCATCTACACATAGCTACAACAGAACAATCTGCTGCCATAACACTGGGGAAAATATTTTGCATATATTACACTCATTAAAAGCATATGGCCTTGAAAATGAATGTTTCCAACATGCTGTAGACATTGTGTTGAGACTAACTGAATGTGGCTCATGAGGCCAGAGCAGAGGTCACAGCAATGACACACAAGCTAATGTGATTTTTCAAAGGAATTTCTAGCCGTACAGAAGTTAAAAAGTATGCATGACATTGTTAAAAAGTGAAAAAAGATCATCAGAGATATTTAATAGGAAGAGTGTATATTGAACTTTCAAGTGGTAGAAAGGTAGATACAAAAGAATCCAGCTGGATGTTAATGGCTATATTTCGTGACAATAAACAGTTGGTGGAAGGTAGATGAGTTCAGAAATTGAGTCAGTTATGGTCGACTGTCTGAGGAGACATATTGCGTATTGAACAGTCTTATTGTAGGTAAAGTCCACAATCAGCAGCCATGGTCAGGGACCATCATTATAATCCGCCATCAATGATCCACTGCTGCCACTCATGGTCCACCGTCACCTGCCACTTACGTCATGGTCCATCATGTCACTCAGATGTGAGCACGGTACAGGATCCACATTTACTATCATGGTACAGGGCACTCTGGTCCAATCATGGTCTTTGATTGGCGGTCCAGCATTATTATCAACAATGTGTCTTCAGTCGTGGCACAGGGATTTAGTCAAGTCATTAACAGGTTAAGATGACATTAAGTTTTTTGACGTGCTGGGGAAGGAACAGGAGGAAAAGAAGTGTCTTGTGTTTCTCAACATTCTAGCCCTGTAGCAGCATAGCAGAGAGCAGAGGTCTGACAGTCCTAGACCAGCTCTAACTTAACTTAAACTTTATCAAAAAGGAATGTTTTAAGATACTCTTAAACACAGAGGGTGTCTGGGAGTGGAAGATAATTCCAAAGGAGACGGGCTTAGCAGCTGAAATCTTTGCCTCCTACTCTACTTTTTGATATATTTTATGAATGCAGTGCTCTAGTGTGGTGATAAAGAGCTATGAGCTCTTTGAGGTACAGTATGTTGGTGCCATGTTATGAAGAGCCTTGTATGTCAGTAGGAGAATTTTAAATTCTATTCTTGATTTCATTGGGAGGTCAGTGAAATGATGAGAAATGTAGTCCAAGTAATCAAGCTTGGATGTGATCATGGTGTGCATTACTGTTTCTGCATCTTTTTGAGGTAAGATATGTCTGATTTTAGAGATATGATACAAGTGAAAGAATACAGTCTTCGAAGTTTGTTTGGATTCAAAGGACAAATCTGGATCAAAGATGACTCCAAGGTCCTTAACTGTTTTATCGGAAGCAAGTGTAATATCCTCTAGTGCAGTTAGATTGTACTCTAAATCTAATTTTGAATCCAATGTCGGACACAATGGATTAAAAGGAACAAAAACAAAATCATTGTTCAATCATTAATATTTTGAGGCAAATATGTTTCTCATTGTTTTGGGACCTTGTCAAAAATCCTACTGGTAATATTCATTGGTAATGCAGTAGTGTCACACACAAATATTTTAGAGAGAATGTTTGTGTGCGAAACTATTTTATTTGCCCACTTGTGGAGTATATGGCAATAGCAAAGACTGTCAATGTCACTGTCTCACATTCCAGTATTGTCTATGCGTTTTTACACCACTGAATTCGGAATGCATTCATGCTTGTGATTCTTGCACTGCAAAACCACTGTAGCTCTCTGTTTTAGAGTTAGAAGAGAAATACAAATAATTCCCAGGCATCTTAGCTATAGGTAGTTTTATTACAATATACAGTAGGTGTGATACAGATATCCATGTAATTTTACACGGTGTTGATATTTGAGCACTGGTGAAATAATATGAAAAGGTAAACTATAAAATGTGTCTCCCAAATTCATATTCCTTGCGGTGTGTTTTGGCCTAGTACAATTTTATCAGACACTGCTATGTCTTGATGAATGACAGGGGAACATGGCTGCATCATAAGCCTTTTTGATCTTCTGAAGGGGTGCCTTTGCTATTCCCAGCAAACCAGTGCCTCTCATTGTGTTACAAGACTGATGCAACACCCATTGATCTAATTTGACTCAAAATAGCCAGAGAAAATGACAGAAAAGTATTGCAATTTTTCCATTTTCCTGCATCTGAAGCTTCTCTTCTTTCAAAGGCCCATAAGGTGCTATTTGAATGGCTGTAGTGACACAAAATTATGCTTTTTTTCCCCCCAAAATAGACATTTTTTAGACATCGCCCCTGAGTCAGATTTTTTGTGAACTTACATACAAAGTCAATTCAAAGATGCCAATGGAGTTGAATTTTGTTTCTCTCGTCTCAGGCAGCATGTTTGGTGTGAATGGTGTGAATGCCATTCAGTGGCGAGACTGAAACTAACTGGACTCAGGTCTTGGCACTAACCTGAGCAAGGGGATGATAAAAGTGGCCACTAGCCAGTTTCTGGTAGCACTGGAAATGGCACTCATTCAGACTCCTAGAGAGACTGTATGCTCTGGTTTTGTGTAAGTCTGTGGACTTCTCTGGCATTTCAAAATATAAAAATAAAACATGCAACACAGCAGTTACAGCCACTTCAGCCTGTACTCAACCACTCCATTTTTCGGGAGGCGATCTGATGAATACTGGCTGGTTGTGTTTGCATGAGAAACCCAAATGAAAACAATCCAATAGCACAAATTGTGTGAATAACAAAATTAGATTCAAAGTGTTTATTGTGATATGTACAAAGAACATGTTTCCTGTACAATTAAATTCTTACATTGCCATCCACAGTAAATGCCTGCTAGTCAAAAAAGAAAAAAAAATTAAAACAAGTTGGTGTTAAAATAACCATTGGGCTAAGGCCAGACTGTTGACAGACTATATTTATATAAACATTCTGGAGCTGCATACATTAGGATTTAAGCACAATTTTCCAAACAATACAAATTTATCTTAAGAAATATGAAGAATTTTATGATTAGCATTTCATTGCAACATGCATGTTAATATAAATTAAGATACACTGACAACATTAGGGAGCTCTTCTGTAATATGGGTACATCGAAACACACACAAACACACAATAGGTCCATAATAGAGCCCTCAATTAATGCCTAATTATAGTTTTGTCCTGATGGCAGGAGGCACAACTCTCAGCCTCTTAATGGCTGTCGTGCTTTTGTGCTCCCAACCAGTAGCCATTTATTGTGTGGCTGCATATACTGTGAGGCCATGTGGAATCTGCCTATGGATTGCTGATTTGTTATTTATAGACCAGAATTTTATTAAGCAAATCAATTATTTGTAATAAATTAATATATGCATGAAATAGAAGAGTAAAATAGTCAAATTTGCCAGAGAGGCTACAATTGAGGTAAATTGAATTATTTTTGTAATGACTAGAAAGACCCACTGTCTCACCATGTAAATCAATCTAATTAAATTCAAACTTGAGTAATCAATGACGCAGGTCAAACTTGGTCTAGGTCAAGCTGAGGTAAATCTAACCAGCTACGTTTTACCAAATAAAAGCACACTTTTTAATTTTTCGCTGCAATATTGGATATCATACTGATTTACATAAATTGCAAACTTGATTCTGAAAACTGTACCACTTTGTGAATTAACCTCAGGAATAACTGACATTTTGTATTAACAAGGAACCAAATCCCAGGGTGCTAGTGGCTGTAGGTCTTTAAGGAGTCATTTAAAAGTAGCCCAGAGTGATTGGATTAGCTTTACTGCAGTCATGGACTAAAACAAAACCCATTACAAAAATCCATCAAAGTTCACACAACAATTTCTATGTCACTCTTTTTTTTTTGAAATTTTTTTTATTGCTGGCTCAGTGACTTGGTTGTAAGGAGATAAAATATACCTTTGAGTCTGCAGCGTTCATATGATAACTTGTGCTGCTATCATGACTCGGCCAACCCTGTCATGATTCTATGGCGAACCATTCTAACGAGATATCGTATAATCATAAAAAAATATTATTTTATAGGTGCTAACGCTAATGCCACTGGGATGCAGGCAGCTCTAGAAGCTTCATTTGTATCTCCCAGAATCAAGACACAAATCAGAATCTGTGGTAGGCTTACTCTGCCACACACCAGCAAACAAACTCATTTTTACCCACATAAAGGCTGCTATCCCAGCTCCCCTGTATCAACATGAGTTTGCTGTCATTAGTCAGCCGAACTAATGAACAGATGACACGGTCATAGCAGCTTTCCACCATCACAAATATAAAACAACTCAATTCATGAGTAAGGTTGTTGATTTTAGCTCCAGATTCATTACAATAATCTCCTGTTTGCTGGTACAAAAACTGGGTGACCTCACCAATGTATTCCTAGATACTTGACTTACAAACTTTCTACACAAACCCAAAATGTCATGATTGGAGGCCACACCTCTTCAACCTGATGTCTCTATACACTTATCACATGACTTCTCTCCCATAATCCCCGCCAATATAATCATAAAACTGCAGACCATGATAACAATAGGTCAGCCCAGTTAGAGGAAGCTCAACATCTGGTGAGTCACTCTGAGAGTTGAAAAACAAGTAAACTATGGAAGACTAGAAAGGTCTCCAACACACATCATTGGGACTACTCTGCCACCTTCTGCAGACATTTAAATAGGATCCACCCATAAGAAAGCAGTGGAGCCATCTTACCATGACCATTGTCTGTCCAATCATAATAATTATCGAATTTTTAACATAGATGTCATTAATAGATTGAATAGCTTTGCATCACTGACCACTACATCAGGATTTCTTAAGATTAGAATCAGCTGTGTTCTCTTTTAAAATAAAAAAAATCAATAGAATTATCAATAGGAAGGGCAGATTTATTTAAGAGGCAAACGTAAAGAGTAAAATATATTTTACTTCCATGTCAGGGGTCAGATGATGGGTCACAGGGAACTAATATTATAAATTCCTTCAAATAGTCACTTAGGCCTTGGGGACGAGCCAGGAGATCCCCACTGTCAAACAGCAGTGGGGATCTCCTGGTAACATCACCCCAATTTTAACTACACGTTAGAAAACACTAACCCACCACCCCATATCCACACCCACACACAGGTTGGGCGCGGCAGCTCTGAAGGTCTGCAGGCTCCCCCCTCCCGCTCCTTTGCCCTACCGCCAACAGAGCAAGACCAGTAGCTGGGGGACACTCTGTGATGGCCCCGTGGCGGGGGTGAGTGGCCCCGCATGGCATTTCTCTGCCCTCATCTCCTGGGAGGCGGGGCACCCCCGATCCGAGTGGGAAGGGGTCGGCAACCGGGGGCTTAGCGCTGGGGGCCCGGCAGCGAGGCAGGGGTGGAGGGGGAATTCTGGGCATGGCCCCATCCGCGCCCCTGACCTGCTCTCTCCGGGGCTGGGGTGGGGGGGGCTCGCTGCTTCCTCTCTCTGTGTCCCCCGAGTGCTCGGCGGGTGGTCACCCTTGGGGCACCTGGGGATCACGGGCCTGCTCCAGCTCGTGCCAGGACGCGGTCTGGGGACGCCTGCCCCCCCGGTGATGAGTACGGCCCACTGCCTGGGGCCGGATCGAACCCCTGGCATCACCGGTGGCGGGGCGTTCAGAACCTGTGCGGATCTGGGGGGCGGCCTGGGGCTGTTGGGGGGCCTCTCGTCTCCTGTGCTCTACTGGACGTCTGGGCCGGCTGGTGCCTCGGCCCCTCTCGTCGCCCACCCTGGGTGGTTTCCCAGGGGCAGGCCTACTGTCTGCTTGTCTACATCGCACCTCGGGGGCCCTGAGCCCCCTCAGAGTATTCGGGTTCGCGGTGGGCCCTGGCCCTGGCATTGTCCACCCACTGTGGTAAGCAGCCTTCAGGTAATAAACCCTAGTGAGCACACTCACACCTATACACACATGCATGCTCCTAACCCCGTGCACTCTTCGCGAAAATAATCTCCGCCACAGTTTTTCACCTCTACTCTACCTCTGCCACAGCTACATTAATTCCTGTCTCCCTTCTTCACCTTCTTCTATACCACCCGAACAGTGTACCACTGGTGACGGTGAAGTTGTACTATTACATTATTATATATTAACATCACTATCACTTAAATATTGTAAATATTGTGACACGATATGATGCAATGTTGTTGTTGTTGCCCCCCCCTTTTTTTCTTTCCTGAACTCGCTCACAGTACATGAGCACCATCGTAGAACACAACCCCCTAATAAAGTTTGAAATAACAAGAAGGAGGCACTTTTGTGTATACTCCGTCTGTTAGAGCAAAAAAGCTGTCAGGCACTGTGGGGCATCAAAGCTTCCAATAGGTAAAAAAAATAAAATAATATATAAATAAATAAATTCCTTAAATTACGCTCCATTGGATTTTTGTTGTCTTACTGGTGGAATTAGTCACATATGGCAGAGATGTCTTCTGGCCTGTGATACAATCATATCCTGCCTGTGATAAAATATCATATGTTGACTTGCACAGAGCAATGTGAGCCCTCCTGTAGCATAACGGTGAACCACAGAGGACTCAAATGCAGACTCAGACACCTTCTCAGACACACAGAAGGTGGAGTAGGCAGAAGGGTCTCTACTTGAGGCAGAATCAGGGCGGTACACAGGTAATCAGAGCACTTCTTCCATAGGCTGAGCCAAGGGGCTCAATGCCCCAGCTAGACACATGCTGAGTGCACAAACCCTTCTCACAACTCACCAAGTGGGAGCAAGGCTCCATAAGCCGAGCCTGGCTAGATGCAAGGCAAGCACTCCTCTCCACTCACTTGCCAAGCATATGATGATACTGAATTATTTTTCGAGCGTTCCAGAGATTCCAGTGCCTGCCCCATCAAGTTCATCATGTCTCTTAGGCTTATCTATCTTTGTTTTTCCTTCCGCAAGCCACCAAGCAAATATTTGTCCAGTTTTGCTTCGAGTAACCAATATTTGATTTTTGACGTTAGATAGATCTAGACGACATGTCATGGGTTGAGATGATAGATTTTTTTAAGGATCCACTCTCCTTGTTTCAGCCTGTATTGTGAATCCTTGCCCACCTGTTCCTACCTGATAACCACCCTATTTGGATTTTGGATCCCTCTCTTGCCTGCCCCTTTGGATCTGTTTGCTATATGGACTTATATCCTGGTTTTGACCCCTGTCTCTCCTTTTACTGTGAATAAACCACTGATTGAAAACACTAAAACGATCTGCTGTCATGCTCTTGGCTTCAGTTCTTGGTTTAGTCATTACAAATACGGTAAAGTACAAAGGCACAAAAGGTGTTGCCAGGGTCTAGGTAGTCTTCTCTGTATTCAACTGAGTGAATACTGTGACAGAACATGAAATTAAAAAGAGCTTCAAATGCTATGGCTGATACATTTCTTTACAGAACACTAATAAAAAGCTTGTCAACTACGTTCAAGGCTACACCTTAACAACAATTAACCGAACCTGCCATAACAGCAATAAGTGTGCTGTCCCATGAGCCAGCTGAACATCTCTGGTGAACCCTAAAGGAAACCTACAGTAGGATACCATACCTTGGTAAATGTCTACCTTTCTATATGCCTGCAATTTAAATGATGAATGAGAAATGGAATAAGAGCCTGAACGTAGCCCCATTGTTGTTGTTGGAATGAGTCCTTATAGTCCAAGGTGAGATATGAGACCTGCAATGCATTTTCATTGGACTCAAGAGCAGAAAAGGCATAGGCTGAGATCTAATAATAAATATAGTAGTTTTTCTCACATATTTGAAAAAACAAGAGATTAATTAACAATTAACACAGGGCCACAGGGTTACATTGCGGGATGGGTCGGCTGGTCAGACATAGTGACGTTCTAGACAGATCTTTCTCTCAGCCATGCTGGAGACAGAAGAGTTGCTCACCCACGTCTCCAGGGAAGCTTCTAGTGTGTCTCTGAATGTGGTGGCGGCATGTTAGGTAACAAGATCGCTACACACCCAGCACTAAAAAGCTAAAAGTCTGGACTCAGAAAGCGTCTGTGGTCAAGATTTGCTCTCTTCCCTTTCCTTTACTTCCTTATCTGTTTCCTCTGAAGGGGGTGGCATCAGGGAAGGGGAGAGAGAAAAACACCAAAAAGGCAAAAAAGTCAGAATGAGAATTCTTCATCAACATCTTAAAATGGACAGCATTTATGTGTGTGTGTGGCATGGTGAGCACTGTCAGTTCAAGGTCTCCAAGTGTGGACTTTGCAAGTTTCCCTTGTGTCTGTCCTTTTTTTCATTTTTCATTATGTGATGTGGTCCATTTCATTGGTAGGTGAAATAATTGAACAATGCAAATTCAAAACAAAACAATTTTAAAATGTAATATTCTATTTATAGATAAAAACTGATGTGATGTGACTGATTGTGCCCCTGCATTTTCTCAGATAACTACCATGACTAGCATTTCAGAAGAGACTAATGATATCTAATGATGCAGTTTCACAGTATGTTAGCCACAATCATTTTCTGGGCCAAACACAGATCAACATTTGTTAAACAGGATAGACAGTATACATAAACAGATTGCAAAATAAATCACATTTAGGGTTCATCCTTCTTCTTTGTATATGTGCCAGAGCCAGATGTTTGGCATCTGTCCTTGGCTGCTAGTCACTTTGGGGTTAGGTTCTGTGCAGTGGAAACCATCATGGAGTGAAGGTGTGTGACATGACAGAGAAATGTGGGGGGGACTGCAAGGGACAATGGAAAAAGTATTTACTGGCAGGTGAGCAGGGGCATTTGTTCCTAGTGTGTCAAGTGGGGCATAGCACACCATTGCCTGTGGATCCCATGCACTCTGCCTGGCTCTCTAGCCGAATGAGAAAGAGATCAGCCTGCAAGAAAAAAAGAAGACATGAGAGGAGCACATTGACGCATTCTGCCTATAGAGCCTGTGAAAACAATAAACATGAAGAATCACCACACTGCTGCCTGTATGCCTCCACAAATCAGTTCAGTTTCTTTGTACCCTTTCATTGCATTGCATTCCATCATAAGTCAGTATCTGACTCCTGACACATAATCACTTTATCTTTGAGTCCAAGTTACAACTGACCAAAGGCTGAGAATAAATATCCTCAAGAGGCTGAAATATGCTTATTGAAGATGAAGTGCAAGCTCAAAGGAATGTTTGTGCAGATTTTGAAACAAAGCTCTAAAGTTGCTTCTGGAGACCAAACAAAAGCACAGACATACTTTGAGAGGCCACCATGACGTTGACCTCAGTGAATCCAAACAAGCATCTGCATTGACCACTAAAGTCTAGTATAAAATAGCTTTTACTAAAAAGGTATTCAGTGGTATGTTGACATTTCACATACATAATTATTCAGCTCTCAAAAGCACCATTCATTTGTGAAGAAAAGTAAAGTAGCTTTGTAGTATCATCGCCTGTGCGCATTACTGAGGATTTTTATTGTCTACCAACAAATATTATTGGAAAAGCAGCTATATTTAATACACAGCCCTGTATAATGCATCCCTACGGAGTATAAAACATAAATTCAATGAGGTGTATCCCGAAGCACGAGATCACACTAATGGCCCTGGTAGATCAGGGTTACACACCACCCACCTGCACTTAAGAGGATAAATCATCCATCACTTCCCTTTTAAAATGGACAGAAAATGTATTGTTCCATATACTCTGCCTCACAGCCCCAACAAATGAAGAAGACAGTATCTGCGTGAGTCCCGGGGCAGACTCACAACAACGTATTGATGTTCTCCCCCTTCACCCTCTAAGTGAGTATAAGGTATCCACATGCTCCAAGGTTGGCGCCAGCCTCTGTCTTTTATGCACCGCAAACCAGAATTAATTGCAAATCAATCGAACAAAGTACAACTGATCAGTAAACCAATTAGTAATTTTAGATTTTTGTCCAGGTTTAGTTTTCCTCAGCCTTCAACTGCCTTGTAAATGTTTTATCTATTCATTTTACTGTTGTAATTTAATACAAATAGTGAGCTTTACCATATACAACCTCCACACATTGGACTGAGAGAAATATTTGTTTCATACTGCATTTAATTTTTTTGTTTTCACCGTTGCATAAAGAGTCAAAAAGTCAGTGCTGAAACGGCAGACTAATTGCAATATTCTGCTTCTTTATGATGGCAAGGACAGCACAGGTGTTTAAATACTAAACACACAACATTCTGTATGCTGTGGTGATCAAAAATGAATTAGTCATAAATATAGCTATATAAACTTCAGACTTTAGACATTAAGGCTTTGTGCATTGCGATCTCTTAGTACAAGAAGCGGAGAGGTCTCAGCCAAAAGGTCACTAACAGATGTGCCCTTCAAGTTGATATGTCAGTAACATACTTTCATTTACAGTTTGGGAAAGTTTGCTTTTTTGTGTGTTATGATGTTAGATGGTTTAGAGTTAAGATTTGGCTAATGTCTGAACCTAAGTGGTTAAATATTGAAAAGAATAGTAATAGCTATTCATTTTACTGTTGTAATTTAATACAAATAGTGAGCTTTACCATATACAACCTCCACACATTGGACTGAGAGAAATATTTGTTTCATACTGCATTTAATTTTTTTGTTTTCACCGTTGCATAAAGAGTCAAAAAGTCAGTGCTGAAACGGCAGACTAATTGCAATATTCTGCTTCTTTATGATGGCAAGGACAGCACAGGTGTTTAAATACTAAACACACAACATTCTGTATGCTGTGGTGATCAAAAATGAATTAGTCATAAATATAGCTATATAAACTTCAGACTTTAGACATTAAGGCTTTGTGCATTGCGATCTCTTAATACAAGAAGCGGAGAGGTCTCAGCCAAAAGGTCACTAACAGATGTGCCCTTCAAGTTGATATGTCAGTAACATACTTTCATTTACAGTTTGGGAAAGTTTACTTTTTTGTGTGTTATGATGTTAGATGGTTTAGAGTTAAGATTTGGCTAATGTCTGAACCTAAGTGGTTAAATATTGAAAAGAATAGTAATAGCAGTAGAAACCAAATGTCTGATGTGTTAGATATATTTGGGGAAATAACACACAGGTGTGTAGAAATATACACATTCTTGATTTTATTATCTTTAACGTAATTCTGTTTTTTTACAAAACATATTTATTTGTTATATGTGCTTGAAAGTGTAATTTAAGAGATTAAGATACATAGTAACGGAAAAATCTGGTGCAAGTAAAAAGGCATAGATTGGGCAAGATGAGAAATGCACAAAAAAGAATATTAGAGTTATCATGATTGTCATTCAGGTGTATTATCCAGGTGAGTAGCATGTTTAAATGAAGTTTGGGATGTATTTTAATCACCAGTGAGGCAGAGATACACTAGGCTGTAAAAACATTAAAAGGCTCTGCATTGAGCTGTCACCCACTGACAGACTGAACATGATATCCAGAAATATGAGGATGTGATGTTTGTTTAGCATTTATTAATCCCTCCATCACACTCAAATTGATGTTGTTGAATCACAGATGACTCTGATAATGATGACAGAAGAATTATATGTCTGGCAGTCTTATCAGGCTCCCAAGTATATCCCGTGTCAGTTGTTTGTGCCAACATCAGGTTCAGTCAGAACTATCAAAGTATTTATGCTGTCATGGTTCAACAGAAAATCACCTCCAAATCCTGCCTCGCCTTTTTCCAGCATAATAATCCTTGATTTCAATGTGTGAGCCATCTTGACTTTTTGTGAGCATTTACTCAGCAGAATGGAGTAATATCAACATGGTGGGAGAATAAAAGAATACAAGAGCTATAACACATTATTTACTAGTAATTTCCCCTTGACAGGTGATAGGTAATTTTCGTGTCCATTCAGAGGTGGACCAGAGCTATGATTAGAGCAGTGTATGATAAGGACTGTGGTAATACCTCCTTTCCATTCCCTATTCCTCAAATCCACTTGATTGCCACTGACCGCAGAATATGTCAAAGAAGCACCTCAAATAAATAGATATGTTATTACAATAAAGAACATTTAAGTGTAGATACATCTCTTTTCATTTCAGTATATGCTGCATCCATCTCTCTGGTGAGGTTTTATTTTACTGTATATACTAGTTTTTTGGTTTTTTTCATCAAAAAGATAATTTACAATCATATTTGGTTGCCTTATAAACTATAGTTTTGTAAATACTGTACATACTATTAATTTCAACATAAGGCCTGTTCACTTTGCATTTTCATTTACTCCATACGAAGAACAAATTTAATACAATTTTAATTTAACAAACCACAACAAAAATATCTATATGGTCTGAATTTATAAAACACATTCAATACAACTAGTATTTTTATCAAGGGATCTTATGAGGTAGTTATGTCGGTCTGTCTTCACATGAATAACTTTGCATGTTGGTTGGGGGTAGGTTAAAACCTGCAAGAGAAAAATGGTTTTGGTCGACTGTGACACTGCAGCAAGTGAAGTACTGACAGCTCCTGTATAATGTACTGTAATGACTGAGGGATGGTTCAGGACTCACCAGATCCAGAATTACTTTGGCTTTATCAAAAAGGAATGTTTAAAATTTAAGCTTGAATGCAGAGGTCATGCCTCTTGACCCCAGAGTTGCAGAGGAGAGTAGCCTGGAAGCTGAATGATCTACCTCCTACTCTACTCTTACAGACTCTTGGAAATATAAGACAACCTGGAAACAAAGTGATCTTTTCGTATAATTGTGTGTTATCAGCTTTTTGATTATATGAAGGGATTTGATTGCTAATGGACAAGGATCTTGTATTCTATTATGAATTTGACAGGGAGTAGAGAAGCTAATGCAAGAGTAATATGATCTCTCCTAGTTCCTGCCAGCACATATGCTGTAGAATTTTGGACCAACTGGGGGCTTTTCAAATACTTTCTTTAGATGCTCTTTGTTATGTAGTAGAGTGTCGAGGGTCTCGGGAATTGGCACACAGATGAAGCAGGGACGTCAGGTTCTGAGGTTTTGCCTTTTATTATTTATCCTCCACCAGTAATGTTGTGAATGAGCCCCCAAAAAAACCAATAAACATATAGAAAAGAAACAAAAAGAGAAAAATACTTTTCAAAAGAACAGACAACACTGTCAGAGTCTGAATGAAAACCAAGCACTTGGCTTACGAATGAATGTATTCCTCACGTTGCTGAGGCCTGGAGAAAAGTCAAAGACCTTCTTCTCCTCCCTTTTTTCCTTTCAAGCTGAGCAGTACTCCTTATAAATGGTGCCTAACCACACCCATAATTGGACTGTACCAAACATCATGGTCAGCACAGGGGTGTTTGGAGGGTCACGTCATCAAAATTAATTTAAATAACTCAAAATGATATAGACACATTATTTAATAAAATCAGGGTTTATAATACATTTCATCTGACCTAGTAATGCACAGTCACCCTGCTATTACGCAGTTAAAAAGTTAATTGATTTTGTGGCGCACAGCCCCGCCCTCTTGCGGGCGCACCTGTCAATAAAAAACCCCTAAAGCCGACCCACTCTTTTGCGTCATATGCGGAAGGACGGGTAAGGAGCATTGTATTTTATTTTATGTATTTCAATGTGGTAGGCTGTGAGGACGTGCGCCGCTGCGCAGCAGAATGTGTGCACCCCTCAACTAAACACCAGCGCCGTCTCACAGCCAAACAGTGCAAAGAACAGAGACGGTCCATGAGAGGAAATGGCTTTGTAGTTTGGTTTCCGTAAGTGTGGTCATAGCAGTAAAAGAACGCAGCGCCGACACATGGCGCCGAGGCATGTATCGGCGCACATTGCTGGTGCGTGCCGCGTCTCTGTGTCAGGGAGGCGCAGTAAGGACGCGCTGGCCAGTCGTGTCATGTCAATAAAAAACCCCTAAAGCCGACCCACTCTTTTGCGTCATATGCGGAAGGACGGCTGACGGGTAAGGAGCATTGTATTTTATTTTATGTATTTCAATGTGGTAGGCTGTGAGGACGTGCGCCGCTGCGCAGCAGAATGTGTGCACCCCTCCACTAAACACCAGCGCCGTCTCACAGCCAAACAGTGCAAAGAACAGAGACGGTCCATGAGAGGAAATGGCTTTGTAGTTCGGTTTCCGTAAGTGTGGTCATAGCAGTAAAAGAACGCAGCGCCGACACATGGCGCCGAGGCATGTATCGGCGCACATTGCTGGTGCGTGCTGATAAGCCGCGTCTCTGTGTCAGGGAGGCGCAGTAAGGACGCGCTGGCCAGTCGCGTCATCACACCCCCCACCTTAAGCTTGACCCTCCTCATAGAGGCGGGACAAGAAATCTGCCGTGACATTGTTCTTGCCAGGTTTGTAATGAACAGAAAACTTATGGCTGAAGAGATAGATACCATCGGGTGATCTGAGCATTGCTGTCCTGCATTCTGCTCAACCATTGTAGGGCCTGGTGGTCAGTCTCTAGCACGAACTCCTTTCCCAACAAGTAGTATCTCAGGGAGTCCAATGCCCACTTGATGGCTAGACACTCTTTCTCCACGGTGGAGTATCTTGTCTCCCGGGGAAAAAGTTTGCAACTAATATATTGGACTGGCCACCTATTGACTCCCTACCCCTGGAACAACACAGCCCCCAGGCCCAATCCAGAGGCATCAGTCTGTACTGTGAAGGGGAGGTCAAAGTCAGGGCTCTGCAGGACAGGGCTGTGACACAGGCTGTCCTTGAGGTCCATAAACACCCTGTCACATTCCTCTGTCCACACAACCTTTAGTGGGGCTGGATTTGTGAGTTAGATTGATGAGCGGCGTGGCCCGGGTGGAGAAGTTGGGGATGAACCTTCGGTACCACCCCACTAGGCTCAAAAAGGAGCGCACGCCCTTCTTTGTAGTGGGCGGCAAACAGCTACGCACCGCCTCAACTTTGCCCACCTGAGGCCTAATGGTGCCACCGCCCAGGACGTATCCCAGGTAGCACACCTCGGGCCTGGCCAACTGGCACTTGCTTGCGTTGACCACAAGTCCTGCAGCCTTGATCCGTCGGAACACCTCCGCCAGGTGTTCCAGATTGTCGGTCCAAGTCTTGCTGAAGATGACCACATCATTTATGTAGGCGGCAGCAAAAGTCTCTGTCCCCCTCAGCACCTGGTCCATAAGGCGCTGAAAGGTGGAGGCCATCAGTTCCTGAGCCTCTGGCTTTAAGGGCACTTGCCAGTAGCCTTTACATAGATCCAATGTACTTAAACTTAAACTGCCTTCCCCAGCCACTCAACCAGCTCATCCACTCTTGGCATCGGGTAGGGGTCAAAGGCAGATATGGCGTTGAGCTTGGAGAAGTCCACGCAGAACCGCAGCTCTCCATCCTTTTTCGGGACGAGCACCACTGGACTGCACCACTGGCTGTGGGATGGCACGATCACCCCCATCTCCAGCATTGCCTGGACCTCATCCTTCAGAGCGGGAATCAGGCGCGCTGGAACTCGGAAGGAGGTCTGACGAACGGGACCCGGAGCAGTCAGCTGGATGCCGTGGCTGATCAAGGTGGTCCACACTGCCTCCTCCCGGAACAGATCCTCGGGGATGACCCGACGAAGCTCCTCCTGGTGGCTGCTAGAGAGATGATCCAAGAGGGGATGTTCAGCTCTGCCACCTGCCGTGGGAAAATACTGTTCCCTCGGTTCCTCTTCCTCTGCTTCTGCCCGGGCCCACCTCATGTCACAAGCGGCCTCAGGCTGGGATACCCACTCCTTCAGTTGGTTAATATGGAACACCTGCTTTGGCCTGCGCCTGTCTGGCATGGCAGGATATTCTGCAACTTCTACCGATGCATGATTTAGAGTATCCTGACTGGCTCGTCACCACATGGTATGGCAGCAGCATCCAGCTGTTTCTACCCTAGCATCCGGGCCTGCGCCACCAGGCTCATGGACAGCTTCATCCCAGAAGCAATTCCTGAACTCACCTACCATCCATCATGTTACAATGTATCTATTCTTACCATTGCTATAGCCACAGTTTCTGTGCTGTTCTCCATTGCATGTGACATCTAATGCCTGTCTGTCCATGTGGCTCTCTCTTAGGGCTTTTCGACCAAGCTGGTGCTAGTGCGAGGCTAGTGCCCATGTGGCGTGCCCAATGCAGTGATATCTGGGTTTCTTTAGTTGGTTGCCACAATGCCACCTGGGGGAAAGAAAGTATCCCCAGGAAATTCAATATAATCACGTAAGTTCTTTAGGCATCCACAGGCAGAGACTGTATGAGTAAGCAATATTTTATTTTAATACAATTAATCAGAACATTATACTTAACATTAAGAATGAAAAAGAATGAGACAGGGCTGGGGCTAGACGGCGGAGGGGGGCAAATCAAATGCAATAATCCAAACAATACCACCCCTGACACTGCACTCTCACTACAAAGAAACGCATGTAAAACACAATACCACCACCAGGGAATAAACCGCCGTCGACAGCCCACAGCACCTGCAATGACAGATGACAATGACAAAACCAGCCGCTGCAAATAATACTCAAACAAAATCAAAGAAGAATTAATATAAGCAAAAGAATCACAAATTAACTTCCAAAAGCTTCAAGCCAAGTAGTCGACCTCAAGTGGCACTGCACGTGGGCGCTCACAGGGATGCAGCGCAACCGGATGCCCACCAGAGGCCATGGAGGGAGGGAGATGAAACAGCGTGAACAGCGCAAGGGGGAGGCCCAAGCAGGAGGAGCAAACGGAGCAAAAAGACTCAGAAATCAGAAACAAAACCAACACAGACGCAAAATAAGAACCAATCAACGAAACTAAAACAAAACAAGAAAGCAAAAGAACCAAAAGGAGAACAAGAGCGGCAGATCACCTAGCCACTGCGGAGAGAACACACAGAAAATGAAAGGAGCTAAAATAAAACTATAATATAGTGAGGAGGGCTGGAGGCACCTGTACCCACCACTGCACACGGCCATGAAGAGCCTGAGAGGACCCGGAGGCATTCCGCCCTGCGCTATGAGACACAGCTGCAAAGCACAAGGCACATGGGATCAGCTGAGGTGACAGAGGTGGCGCCACAGCGGGCAACCGGCGGAACTTACCAACACGTACGAGAACGACACACACACCCGGGGAAGCTCCCGGCAGCGAAAAGCGCTCCTCCACGGCGCCCGCTGTGTGGTGCAGAGTGCACGGGGATAAACCTGTGCGGCGACGCCAAAAAATTTGCAGGTACCAAGGGCGGAAGTGGAAGTGGTCAGAGAGAGAGAGTTCAAATCGTACAGCTGCTCCTATATATAGGGGCCGCGCACCGGTCTGCGCAACACCTGCCCAACCCCGGGCGCAGTGCCACATAGCGGCAAGGGAAGGCACGACCCGCCACACCTAGGTTGGCACCAGTTCTTTCTGTTTCTAGAACATTGGACATTGGGCATAGCCTCACAGACCAATCCGGTCTGAAAAGCTCCAGCAGGAGATGGTTGCAGCAGGACACATGCGGAGTGTTGAGCAACTCCTGAATGAACTCAAAATTAAGCAAAGGACTGTTTACTTAATTTTCTTTTCATTTGATGTTCATAAGTTTGACTTGACTAAGTTGTGATATTTGGTAATGTGTTTTTTGAGAGTTAACATTAGTTGTGTTATGCTGTTTCTTCACCGTGCATGCATCTACTTTCTTTAAATTGAGCATCAACACATCACACAGTCGTCTCCACAGACTTATCACACACTTGATCTCAGTCACATGGTCCCTTTCACTCCAGGGGGCCTTTTGTCTTTGTAGTGGCCAATGGCCATTTTGAATCTCATTCACTTACATACATATCTTCACATCTGTACATATTACATATACATTTTGTTAGTTTGTGTGTTTGTTAATAAATGTTTATCTTTACAACACGGCTTTGTTAATGTTGCACAAGAGTGAATTTTGCCAACTTTCAACTTTGTGGTAAATTTCAGAGTTATGAATTTAATCATTAATCATACTTCCAAGTTTGTAGTTAGTAATATCATGAGCCTTAATGAATAAATAAGCTATTTCCCTTCCTTTGAAGGGTGGTACCCCAGTGTCTCTTTTAGAAATTAAAGTTATTATCAAATATTAATATTTTAACACTAATATTAGATATTTTACTGAGCTACATTTATTGATGAACCAAAAGCACACTATTTAAGGGTAATACTTAAGGGCATATCCCCTACATGATTGGCCCATGTGCAATGTAAATGCACAAAAAAATCAGAAGACCTTGAATCTCAAATAAGTTGAAGGTAGTTGGACTTACCTGAGGACATTCCATCTCCCATCCAAAGGTCAACTTCAAATCACGAAGCTTCTCGTATTTAGTTATAGAATGCTTGAAGAATTAATGTTGAAAGATCATTAACTGGCAAAATATGTGGAACAGTAGATGTAAAACAATATGTTTCTTAAACTTGTATTAGACTAACAGTGTGGTGTGTACGTATTTGTTCAGAATTTCTTAAAGAAACGGAACAGCCTGCAATGAGAGCCAAACAACAAAGTAGGTTAACGACTGACTATGTGCAGCATTATGTCTCACAGACTTCAACAATTTCTCCACACTATGTTTTTCATTTTTCACTCAGCACATTAGGATGGACGTTAACTTTACCAAAATTAAAAAAATATATAATTTGTTCTCACGGTGGTATTGTACTTTGATTTCCATTACAGTGTGACTTGAGAATTTAAGGTGATAAACAGGGCTGTAATCCAACACAAGAGGCCTTTGTGCAGCTTTACTGGTTCATAATGATAACACCTGTGCCCAGATAAGAGAATTTGTACTCAGACAACATGCTGCTATCACAGGTGGAATAAAAGAAAACATGTGAAACAAAGAACCCAGTCTTACAGGAATTCCACATGTTCCCAAGGTCTTGCGTGCCTTGTGACATATTATTAAGGAATGTCTCCATTCATTTTTATAAACAGCACAATGATGTAGTGAAACTGGTAGACATTATTTTCTAATAAGTCACAAGTTAAAGTGATATCTGATTTAAAAAAAAAAAAAAGAATGACTGAAGAAATTGTTTCATTTTGTGGGTTTTGAGCAGCAACTCTTAGCAACTGTGAAATCTTTTTTTTTTTTTTTTTTTTTTTTGTATTGATTTCTGGCTCCTCTGACGGCAGTTGGCATTTATTCACCACTTTATACCCGGAGCACACACACACACACACACACACACACGGGTGATTATAACATTAAGTCTCATCTGTGTCTATAATTAATAAATCTTTTTCTCTTTTGTTTAAGCCATGTGTAGTTAAGGCAGTATTTCATTTGTCTTTGCAATGTTAAATTCCAGCCACATAATACAGCTGAGCTACCATGAAGCAGAATTGATTATTTAATTTAGTGAGGTAAAAGAAAAAGACCTAAATCTGCCAAGAAAAATGACTGCCTGAGCCTAATACCATGATGTACCATCTTAAGGCTCTAAGATCTTTTTAATGTATTCTCTCCTCCATAGCCAGGGCCTGAAAGGGAAAGGGATAGAGGAGAGCTGAATGGATTCCATTAATTTAATTGAAGCAAGCCCTGACAAGAGATAAAACATCTTGGGCCCACATCTCTTCAGGGTTGGCACTAGGCTTCATAGTAAACAAGCCGTGATCCATAAACAAAGCCTAGAGAGTGCTCCACGCACTACAGAGACTTCAAGGCCATGGAATATGTCAGAGATGGACTTGAATGTATATTGAAGTGCACCCCTGTCCCCCCCCCCTCCTCTGTTCTCTCCCCTCCTCCCCCAAACATAAAAATTCAAGCTGCATTCTGGTTCATTTGATGCTGGTAGCAAACTGTTTCAGTATGACAGTGCCTGCAGTGGCTCGAGCAAAAAGGGAGCCATTCAGGACATTGAAATATTGATAGCACTGGTGAATTCTAGAGATGAGAACCACCTCCACTCTCATCTGTCAATCAGATATCACATGCACACGCACGCAAGAATTTCATACCAATGCTCCGTGACAAAAAATTTCTGTTACCTTCACCACTTTGTTAAATTGAGAGGTCAGACTTATTTTATCTGACTGTCTGTACAGGTACTAGGTGGACAGATTATATCTTTTAACCCAGCCTGCTGGTGTTGAACGTTCATTTCTGTAACGGGGGGTGCTGAATACTGAGTGTGTTTGCTGGTATTGTTTGGTCTCTCGAAAGGCAACTGGTATTTGGATCTGTCACATTCTTTCCAGAATTGTTCCTCAGCAGCCACAGGGTTTTCACTCAGGTTCAATTGTAATACAAAACCTCACAGAATCCATTAAAGGAGTAACAGCTTTATGTCTAGAACAGTCAGAGTAGATGGCTCGGACAATACCAGCCATCTACCACACACTGGGCCTGCATGGCCTACAAATGTGGCTTATGAACAGAATTCCAAGGTTATAACCTTTTCCTTGCAGCTCTTCTTCTTGAGATGTGTCTATAGACGGACCTTACCCATCGCACACCAATGCTGCCTCTTTGGCTTTGATAACACTATAATATGATTGTATTTTTAGTCCACACTTTGAATCATAGGCAGATGTTGAGGCAAAGATCAAATATTCTATTATACCACACAAAAACAAGTTCATATATGATTTTTCTTTTTTTCTAAGCGCAGGGGAATTGCAGCTTAGTGAATTGTGACAGGAAGTAAAATATACATTTGAGAGTCATACATACATTAGTCTATGTGGTAACCTATATAAAACACAATAACACAGTGTGCATATGCAGAATCGCCCTGAAAGAGGTCTTACTGAGAGAATTGTTTGGAAATAATGTCTCATCCTCAGCACCTCTGATGTGTGGAACATATTTGTTACTTTGGGGGGTGGGATATGTGACAGTGTGGACATTTGACATTTGACGGTGGGGACATGTGACAATGTGCACATCTGATGGTGTGGACATCTGACGGTCGGGATCACATTCACTTCATTCCATAGTGTTTTCATGGAAGTGATTTTAAATCACAAAACTGTAGAATTTTTAATTGAGTCAAATCCTTCATGATGTACAATTCAGTGATATCTGAAGCTGCATTTCGTATTCATCTGACCTTCCGCCTCCAAACATGAAAAAGAACCTGTGGTGGTTTTAGTTTAGTTCAGTAGGGATGACAATAAAAACATGGCTGGCTCTACAGAATGGACCTCCCTCTGTGTTGATATAAAGTTTTCAAAGGGCCCAATACCTATAATTTAAATGAAACACACCAGTGAAAACACGACTAGAATTATTTCATATTGAATAGCTGCCATATTTGTCAAAGCCACTGCCCCTGATAGTGGAGGGACTGTGCAGCTCCATCAGCGGCAGGCTCCGGCACCCACATTGCAAGGAGGAGCGTTGTGGGCTCTTCCTGACTTCATACCCTCTGCTGTCAGAATATACAACTCCTCTGTTTAAATGCACTTAATTAGTCTATATAGTGCAATTAATGTCCCTGCCAGTACTACCCTACGGTTTGTTTTTCAACATCTCAAAATTGGTCTCATTACATCAGTATAATCTTTTTCTGTTCAGGGTTTTTAAATTTTGCGAGCCTTTGCACATTCTGTTTTCGTTGCACATTCTGTTTTTGCTTTGCATACTCTGTTTTGTATTTAGCTTTGTGTTTAACTGTAAATAGGTAGGCTTCTAAGATTATTTTTTTTATCCTTACTTGTTTAAAAGAAAAATCTTACTTAAATCTTACTTACTTACTTTTTCTTCTTTCACTGAGCTGTAACCCTAACCCTGTAAATGTGTGTTTCCCCCATGGGGGAGGAATTAAAACGTTCTATTCTATTTCCCATATTTTAAATTGAAGTGCAAAAAATACAAATCTGCATGCTTAGAATGGAAAGATTGATGGACATAATGTCTCAGTGTAAGCTAGTGGTTTTATGGTCTTAACTTTACCAAGATGTGTGTTCTGAATACATGTTTGTTATTTTAACCAACAATAAAGGTACAGTATGCTTGGAGCACTATTTCAACCTTTATTAACACTTAGCTGGGGGGCTTTCTGATCACACCATGTTGATATTCATATTCACATGTTGACCTGTGTAGTTAAAAATGTGTATGTTAATTTGTCAAGAATCGTTGAGAAGAAAATTCCCATGTTTGGAATGGTTTGGTCAATTTGATTTGAACATGTAGTGACATTGATTAAATGTTTCCCAACTGATATAAGTTTCGTACTTCCCTCTGGAAGTCAATATTGTACTATAAAACACCAAAGCAATTAATATTCACCCTTTTCATTAGTAAAGTTGAAAATACTGTGACCTTCTCAGTAATCTTTGGCTATATGAATAAAATTGATTGATTGTGAGTCTTAGTTTCAGTGAAACTTTACAGTATTAAGAGTAAAAACAATGGTGCGCATTTATGAGGAAATCAAAATATAAAATATTGGAATGACTGCGACTTCAGCAGGTTGGAATTGTGCAGCTTTCAACTTCCCCAACTTTTCCAAGTTGTGAAGTGCCTACTTCAGAATTATTAGTGAAGACCTCTTCACATCATACCTTGTTTTTCTGAAATGGAGGTTTATATTCAATGTATATCATAAAAATGAAGCTGAATTTGCTATATTTCAGTGTGTGGCTTACATGTGTTTACATGATTTACAGAACTGATAATGTTGTCGATTTCAGAGGACTGTTCAGCAGCTGACACAATATTCTGACCCAAATTCACCACTTTTCAAAATAAAAGCTCTGTATGTCAGCTCAATATAAATCAGTGCATCAAACAAAATGATTCAAATCAAATTTGTAGAGAAATTATAAAACAGGAAGTGATTCTGCTGACCCTATCGAAATAACCTGATGGTGATTTTTGACCAAGTTGCTGTAGTTTAGACAGATATATGTGAAATTAGTCAGTAGATTGGTAGAATCACATGCTCCCTTGAACTCTGAAAATGGAACAAGTAAAACAGCAGTTGCTATGTCAATAAAGTGTTGATCTTTTATTTAAACCCCAGCTGTGTGGAGATTAAAGATGGCAATGATGTTAACAGCCTCCCAATCCACTGGACTGCCATGAATATATTATTTTCATCCATTCACCAGTGTGTTTTTAGAAATAAAGCAGATGGACCTAAAAAAAGACCTGTGAAATCAGAGTATTATGACATTGTGCGATCATTTAGCCTTGCAGATGCTGCTTGGAGCTCTAAAAGTAATTTAAGAATATTGTGGTAGATCAATAATGAAACTACCTAATCTGTTTTACCATCCACCTATGCTTGTCTTAGGACAGATAGATATCAGAGTGTTTGACCCGTTGTAGAGTGGATTTCTGCCTTGGAACTGCAATCCAGTAATAGAGCAGAAGGTGCAACACAATCCAGTAATGTGTTATTTAGGTGGGAGACCTTGAGTAGTTCATATATCGCTATTAAGTGATCTGAGATGGTCTGTACCATCTCTCAAATGCACTTTATCTTATTTTGTGCTGCATTTTCTGCCTTTGTATAATGTCATTACAGCCCAGCTCTTTGCCATGCTAAAGCTGACCTTACTGCCATTTGCAGTAAAAATACAGATCATACATCTTTGCTGGACTTTTATTTGCATTTAAGACAGCAGAGGCTGTTGGAGCTTTTCTCAGGAGGAATGCCACCCAGTAGCTTTATCAGCTTCACATTGGATAGTTTTCCTGTCACAAATTCCTTATCAGAATTTCCTTGCGCACTGAAGTGATAATGATATTTGCAAAGCCGTACATACAGTGTATTTGAAGATAACATTTACATACCTATCATGATCACAAACACTCACCTATGAAGCACAAAGGAATATGCTTGTTCAATGCGGCATTTTTAAACATTCTTTTATCACCTTTGACGTATGATATCATCTGTGAACGCCAGCCTTGTCCTGTTTGCTCTCAGGTCAGATTGTTTATTTTCCCACATGGAAGCTAAATTCCTTTCCCTCAGCACTCAACAGTTGTATTTCACTGCAATGCAACATTGTGTGTGTGTGTGTGTGTGTGGGGGGGGGTTACTGACAAACTGAACATTGTTATAGAAATAATAATAATCTCTTCTCTTTACCCGTCATATGTAATCTGTAGCCAGAGGTTGCGATTAGTCAGTCAACTGATAAATGTCATGTTGTTGTTCCAGGAAAATCGACAGGGAGACAGACATTCTTGATTGTAGCACAGGCTGCCTCAATGAAGGCGTCTGTATGTTTCTACACTGATTTTATTGTTCTCACCAATACTGTAAGAAAATGGCTTATGAACACTGTTGAATTGCAGACTGCTCAGGCATCTGCAGACCAACTCTGCGAGGTGGCCGCTCACATCTTCAAGCTGAGCCTCAGGCTAGAGAAGTTTCCGGTCCTGTGGAAGACCTCCTGTGTGGTTCCTGCTCCCAAGATGGCACACGCGAAGGAGCCAAAGCACTACATACCCGTTGCCTTGACTCCCCGCCTGACGAAGACCATGGAGAGGCTGATCCTCAGCCACCTTTGCACCGTGGTGAGCTCTGCGATGGACCCGCTGCAGTTCGCCTACAGGCCGAACATCGGGGAACCTCAGGGGAAACTCAGGGGACAGTGCATGCCTGAGGGGGATGAACTGGAGTACAGGTCGGTCATCATGGACTTTGTGAACTGGTGTGAGAGCAACTTCCTGTGCTTGAACACTGGTAAGACAAGGGAGATGGTGATTGACTTCCGGAAAAGGACCGGTGAGCATCCAGGGCTCGGACATTGAGCCGGTGGACAGCTTCAAATATCTGGGTGGGTGTTCACCTCAACAATAAGCTGGGACTGGTCAAACCACACCGACGCCCTGTACGAGAAGGGCCAAAGTCGCCTCCGGACCGGGACAGAAAGAGACTGAACAGGCTGGTCAGGAGGGCCAGCTCTGTCCTGGGCTGCTCGCTGGAAACAGCGGTGGGGAGGAAAAGGACACTGGCTAGACGGACCTCCATCACGGATAATAAGTCAAAGCCACTGCACCTGATAGCGGAGGGACTGTGCAGCTCCGTCAGCGGCAGGCTCCGGCACCCACAGTGCAAGGAGGAGCGTTACCGCAGGTCCTTCATCCCCACTGCTGTCAGGACATACAACCCCAAGTGCACCCAATACACTGTACAAAACACAGTTGCACTGGTTGTTAAAATTCTCCATTTTGCTTAATACATCTACAATTAAATTTGTTTTTTCTTTTGATATAGAATCTTACAGCATTTTTTATCTTATTCTATCTTACTTAAACTGTTTTTGCTGCCCTTTGATGTTTCCCTGAACTACTGTGAATGTATGTTTCTCCCCTGAGGGATGAATAAAATGTTCTATTCTATTTTATTCTATTATCATACACTGTTCTATTCACTTGAAATCACTTTGAAGATGGTGGTTCCTGCTCAACTTGAGAGCGCTGCAGTTATGAAAGGTGTATCAACATATATTGTACATATAAAGAATACTGAATACATTTATAAATGCATTTTATAATAGGTAAATCATTTTTTGCAGAACCTTTTTTTGGAAAACATTGTATATAGATTCTGGCAGAGCTTCATAGAATCAGCACTTTTCCTCTACTTTTCCTCTGCCTAAAAAATATATATACATAATATATACATAATGCTCAAATATACATTTACTGGGACATTAAGAGACCCTCATGTCAAGAGTAGTATCAATCGTGGGATTGGCTGTCAGACAACATACTTCACATTTTATCTCAGGATGCTTGATCCTTTCTATCAGAGCAAATCAAATCACAGCGGTGTGTCTTTGTATGTTGAAAGTCTGCACTGGCTATCAGATAGGAGGAAACTGTCACAATCATGTTACTCCTTGTCTTTGGAGCTCACTGCTCATCTTTCAAAGCAGACCTGATGCTGGTGTTGTGAAAACACCGCCCACCTGCGCCCGCCAGCTATTTCAGCTGTTTGCAATGTAATCAGATCCAACCCACACCTCGACCCACATTATCTGCTCTTAAATCATCTGCTAACCCCTTCCTCAATCAGCCTCCATAACTGGATGAAAAGGAAGAACAGATCAGTAACACTTGAATGCTTTCATGACCTTTATTTCTTGCTTCACATCTGTGTGTAGAGTGCATTGGAGAAAAGGAAACAGCAGCACTTGTGCTGATTGAGCTGAGATTGGATTCACAGCAAGTAAAAAGGAGCAAAAAAAGAGAAAGGGAGACTGTGTGTGTCTGTGGGTCTGTTTGAGTGGAATTCTGAATCAGGTGGAAATTTAATCCACTTTTCAAAAAAAAAATTGTGTAATTCAGTATGTGATCTTGATAATAGGGAAAATGAAAAAAAAAAATAACACAAGCAATTTGACCGGAACAGAGAAGATGTTTGGCATGTATATTATCAATTTTATTCTGGCATCATTTTTTACATCTAATAACAGATTCATACATCATTAACATTACACCTGCAAGTAAGTTCATGGAGCTATATCAATAACCCAAGAAAGCAATGTTTTCAGTATTGACTTTAAGACAGTATTTCTGAAAGTAAGATTTTTTTTTCACCTTACAGAGTAAACACAAGTTTCAGCTGCATCTGAAAAGTGCTCTGTAGGTTGCTGATATAACTATGCCCACAAACAGATGGAGAGCAAGAGCCCTTTCCATTAGTCTGACCCAGTTGAAATTACTTGGCCTCCATATAAAAGGTTTAGGACATAACTGATTTGGGTCCTGTTTAGCGTATGGTAACACCTAGCCCCAGATGTCCATTCTAAAACAAGCTAGGGATTACTTTCCTTAGTTGCATGTAGATTGAACGAGTCCTCTGGTAAACAAAACAAATGTATTTGCTGTCAGAGTCGACTTCATCATTGGTTAACAGTCTGACAGATTCTGCTTCGGCCTCACAGTGTAAAATAGTATGTGTCATTCAAACAGACAAATCCCAAGTATGGGCCAGCTATCATCAGACAGCTGAGACGCATGCCCCCTCCCTCTTTCCTACACATGTGTGCACACAGCAACACAGACAAAGAGAGAGAGAGAAGCCAGTTCAGCAGCATCAAAGTTCAAAGGTTATCCTGCCCTGAAGTCCTGTCTGATGATGGTTTGGTTAAGACAAGCAATATAAGATTTGTTACATAAATATCACAACTGTAAATTCATAGTGCATGCGTGTATGCGTTCCACATTTATGCATGTGTGCACCAAATCACAATACATAGTGTCTCAACACACTTTAAATGGAACGTCAAGACCTTAAAGTCTTATTATTATTAACCTAGAGAAACAGTTCCCACAAGTGACATGGATCACTTTTGCATAGTAGTTATCAGAACTGTAAACAATACCTGTGCAAAGAAGTTATTGATTAGTATTGATCGCATTCACAGTTCAAATAAAAATGAATTACTTAGTATTGTTGTTAATAATGATAATTGATGTAGTTGTCGTCCTGTGGCTCTGGGGTCAGAGATCTGAAATTAAAGAGAAAATCAAGCGGGGGATTATGCATAGATGGTGCTAAAATAGGAGTAACGTGATCTCTCCTTCTAGTTCATATCAGCATTTTCAACATGGAGGCTTTTCACAGTGTTATTGTGACATCCTGACAATAAAGAATTACAAAAATCTGTATGTTCTTAAGACATTCCTGTTGAACTAAGTGATTCAATTCACCAGGCTTCAGTAAAACAGGAAATTGACAGTTTAAGAACTGCAGCAAATCATGAGTAATGAAAAAGCTTCTTTGGTTGTATTCTACTGTACACTTAAATCATCTTCCTGGTGACTTTACACAGCAGCAGCATCCATAGAAAATGCTACAGGAATGTGTAATTGTAAGTTAATGTCAGCAGAGACCCTCTGGTTAACTGAAAGAACATGTCAGTTAATGATGACTAAATGATTGCACATATTTTACCATTATCTATACAGCACATTGGTGTCAGTTAACCAATATCACTTAAGTTATTGTTCATATAACATGTCTGCCCAAAAGTGGATATTAGGTGTGTGCCCCCCACAACTTAGTTAAAGTTTTGTTTGGAAGCAGGAAGCTTTTCACCCTCACAGTTTCCTGTCAACTCAGTTCTACCAATGTGGATGAGGCAGTGGGATGGAAGCAACCATGTCTCTGCCATGGTAATCCAAAGTAATTTTTTTACAATTGCATTACAGTGTCATTCTGTTATGTTTTCATCATCAACTCTACTTTTTGGAAATGAGTGTGCTGGTTCTCAGAGGTGGTAAGGGAATTACCTTAAGTAAAAGTTGAAATACTTGTGGAAAAAAACACTGATAAAAGTAGAAGTACTGATTCGACTCTTTTCCTCTTTTCCTTACCCCTGGCTTGAAGGACGTACTGACGTACTACGGTGAGCGTACTGTGTCATTTCCAGTTCTGACTAGTGTTTGTTTCTTGTAGCTCTTGATCTCATCTCCGCTTCGTTTATCTGTATCTAATACATAGTTGGAGCTCATCTGGACTCATGTAACCCATAACTGTTTGCACAACACACAGACATCTCATTCTTTTAGCAATACTGCCACTATTATTGTTATAAAATAATCCGCCGCTTGTGCTAGCTTGGTAAGCCGTAGCTAGCGTTGTCTTCCCCTCTCTCTCTGCTGCTCTCTCTTGCTCAGTGTGCATGATGTTCAGTTACTCCTCTGCCTCCTTTAGCGATGAGGGTACATGTATTAAATGTGACTTATTTGCCAGGATGGAGGCAAGGCTTAGCCTTTTTGAGTTGCGGCTCTGCACCATGGAGAGTAAGTCTTTAGCCGATGTAGCTAGCCAGTTACTGATAGTCGGTGCGAGCCAAGCAGCATCTCCAGACCCCCAGCAGCTCCCGAGCAGCCGTGAAGCCAGGTCAGTTGGGTGACTGTGCCAAACAAGAAGCGTAGTCCGAAAGTAATGCCTGCGGGTCATCACCGACCCATGCCGCGTCTCTCATAAATTTTGCCCACTCAGCAACGCTATTCTGAGAAACGTGAAATTAGCGATACCAGCGACCATAGTTAAATGTATTCCTGGGGCCAGAGCGGGTGACATTGAGTCCCATCTAAAACTGCTAGCTAAAAGTAAATACAATAAGACTGTTATTCATTGTTATTCACATCAGCAGTAATGACCTCCGAAGACGTCAGTCGGAGGTCACAAAGCTCAGTATTGATTCGGTGTGTTCATATGCAAAGTGTCCGACACAGTAATTTTCTCTGGACCCCAGCCAAATGTTTACAATGATGAAATGTATAGCTGCACGTCATCATTCCATCGCTGGCCGTGTCCAGATAATAACGTGGGCTTTGTAGATAACTGGAGATATTTCTGGGGAAAGCCTGGTCTGATGAGGAGAGACTGTATTCATCCCACCTTGGATGGTGCAGGACTCTTTTCTAGAAATATGACATCACTTATTAGACCATACGCCAATATGGTGGCAGAAGATGCACCTTACACGCTTCTCTGGGCTTCTATTCAAACAGTCACCCTTCCATTTTACTATAGAAACGGTGTCTGCCTACCGGCCCCCTAAATTAATTAACTACAACCCAAACAGGAGAGGGATAGTACTTTCAAACTTAATAAAAGTTAACACAGCCAGTAAACTAGGAACAAAAAGTAGAATTGTAAAATGTGGTCTGTTAAACATCAGGTCACTTAATCCAAAAACTTTACTAATTAATGACCTGATCATTGACCAAAAAATTGATATCTTATGTCTCACTGAAACCTGACTGCAAGATGGAGAATATGTAGGGTTAAATGAAGCAACGCCCCAAACCCATACTAACACACATATTGCTAGAACCGCAGGCAGAGGTGGAGGGGTTGCAGCAATATCCACATCGGATTTATCAATCAATCCCATACCAAAACATAGTTATAATTCATTTGAAAAACTAATTATCAACCTCAAATCCAACAAACCAATAACCCTAGTGATTATATATAGCCCCCCTGCCCCCTACTCAGAATTATTAACTGAATTCCCTTAGTTTCTATCAGAGCTAGTTCTTAGGTCAGACAGAATCATTATTACAGGAGATTTCAACATCCATGCAGATGTTACAAATGACAGCCTCAGCTCAGCCTTCAAATCAATTATAGATTCCTTTGGTTTCACTCAACCAGTGAATAAAAACCCAATATTTAAATCATACCCTTGATTTAGTTATGGCATATGGCATAGATGTCAAAAATCTAATAATACATCCCCATGACCTGATCCTGTCCGACCATTTCTTAATCATGTTTGATTTTAAATGAAGTAACTCTTCACTGATCCCGCCCAAATATTTTGCCATAGTCGGTGTTTATCCGATAAAGCTGTAAACTCTTTTAAGGAATTACTTCCCTCCCAGCCATATGTCAGTGAAAGCCAGGAATCTGATTTTTACCTCACGCCCCCATTATTAGATAACTTTGTAAATATGTAGTACTGCAGCCTCATCATTAACAACCCTAAATGCTGTTGCCCCGTTAAAAAAGAAAAAAGGTCAGTCGGAGGAGATTAGCTCCTTGGTTCAACTCTCAAATGCGCTTTAAAACAACAGTCATGAAAGTGAGAGAGGAAGTGGCATTCAACCAGCAACTCTGATTCTTACCAAGCATGGAAGGATAGCTTAGTCAGTTACAAAAAAGCACTTAGGAACTCTAGAACCTCCTACTACTCTGCATTAATAGAAGAAAACTAGAACAACCCCAGGTTCCTCTTCAGCACTGTAGCCAGGCTGACACACCTCATGAGAAACACTGTCTACACACCTGAGAAGCGATGATTTCATGGGCTTCTTTTCAGATAAAATTATAATCCATCGTCTTCTATGACACACAGACACATTGCTTAGTTCAGAAACCACAGCACTGGATTCATGTCTGAACCAGTTCTCCCCCATCAACCTTCCTGAATCCAAACCAACAACTTGTCAGTTAGACTCCCAACTGGACTCTTTAAAGAAGTCTTCCCTTTAATTGACAGTTGCATACTGAATCAGATTAATATGTCTTTGTCAATTGGTTATGTGCCACAGGCTTTTAAGGTAGCTGTGATCAAACCTCTGCTTAAAAAGCCTACACTCGACCCCAAGGTCTTAGCTAATTATAGACCAATATCAAACCTGCCCCTTGTCTCCAAAATCTTCGAAAGAGCTATCGCTAATCAGCTGTGCCACTAGTTAGACAGTAATGGCCTACTGGAGAATTTTCAGTCAGGATTTAGAACTCACCACAGCACCGAAACAGCATTACTGAGAGTCACTAATGACCTTCTCATGGCCTTAGATGATGGACTTATCTCTGTACTTGTCCTGTTGGTGCAGCATTTGACACTATTGATCACAAGATTTTGCTACAGAGGCTAGAAAATCAAGTAGAGATTAAAGGGACAGCTCGAGGCTGGTTTAAATCATATTTATCAGATAGATTTCAATTTGTTAATGTCAACAATGACTAATCCATTCAAAGGCAAGTTAGTCATGGAGTGCCACAAGGTTCTGTCCTTGGTCCAATTCTTTTCACTCTGTATATGCTCCCCTGAGGCAATATTATCAGAAAGCACCACATACACTTCCATTGCTATGCGGATGACACTCAGCTATACATATCCATGAAGCACAATGAATCCACTCACTTAATTAAATTGCAGGAATGTCTTAAGAATATCAAAGCCTGGATGACTCAGAACTTTTTGCTCCTTAACTCGGACAAAACTGAGGTCATTGTAGTTGGGCCTAAGCGTCTTAGAGAAACAGTCTCTGAGCAGATTGTCTCCCTGGACGGTGTCAGCCTGGCTTCAAGGTCCACTGTGAGGAACCTGGGAGTTCTGTTTGACCAGGACATGTCGTTTGAAAAACAGATACAACAAGTTTCTAGGACAGCATTTTTCCACCTTCGTAATGTCAGGAAAACTAGACACATCCTGCCTCAGAAGGATGCTGAAAAACTAGTGCACGCGACTAGATTATTGCAATTCTCTTTTATCAGGATGTCTCAAAAAGTCAGTGAATAGCCTCCAATTAGTCCAGAATGCAGCAGCACGGGTGCCGACAGTAACTACCAGTCTTAGCCTCCCTGTAAAATATAGAATAGATTTCAAAATTCTGCTTCTTACATTTAAAACTCTCAATAATCAGGCCCCTTATTACATCAGAGAGCTAATAAACTGTATCATCCACATAGACCACGCCGTTCAGAAAATGTAGGCTTTCTTGTTGTTCCCGGAATCAGTAAGAGTAGAACAGGTGGCAGGGCATTTAGTTACCAGGCTCCTCTCCTGTAGAACCAGCTTCCACTGTGGGTCCAAGAAGCAGACGCCATCTCAGCATTTAAAGTGAAAACATTTCTTTTTGTTAAAGCCTATGGTTAGTGTTGGATCAGGTTAGTCATGTTGTTATGCCTAGTTGTGCTGCTATAGTATAGACTGCTGGGGAAACTCCCATCATCCACTGGGCACCTCTGTACTTCTCTCTCTCTCTCTGTTCCTCTGCCTCCCCCCACACATACTTATTTACTCATTATTTATTCATTTTAATAAACACATATCAACATTATGTAGAACGGGATGCGGTTTTGACCGCTCTTTTTTTCGGCCCAAAGTCCCTCGCTCGCTCTCTCTTCTCTTCTATTTCAGGTATCTCTGACCTGGCGTTGCAGGAGGACAACAACTGGCATTATTACTATGCTACGGTGAACTCGTGACCTGTGCAGGGTGCACCTCGCCTCTCGTGCAAATAGCAGCTGGATTGCCTCTGGCACCCCCTGCGACCCAGCGACCATTGAAGATGACTGAATTATTATTATTACTGTTTATATTATTATTATTATCGTTATTACTGTCCATGTCTCTGTTGTCTCTCTCTCCCTCTCCCTCTCTCTGCTCACCCCAACCGGTCGAGGCAGATGAACGCCCACATTGAGCCTGAGTTTTTCCTCTCCGTAGTCGCCAAAGTGCTGCTCACTGTGGGGATAGTTGGGTCTCTCTGTTTTCATATTTGATCTGACCTCCTATGTAAAGTGCCCTGAGATAATGTCTGTTATGATTTGGCGCTATATAAATAAAATTGAATTGAATTGAAAAGCTCAAGTGATTTTTGGTGGTTGTGTGGTTTCTCCAATGTACAGATCCGGGCATTCCTCAAAGCACTGCACTGCATAAGCCACATTGTTAGCATCCATGTCGTCCCAGACGAGGATGCCCTGTTCCCAGTTAAAACTATCCCTGAAAACCCCAATTTGAATGAGGGAAAAAAGTTGTACACAGATGCAAACTCCAGTTATGATAGCCAGTAAAACTAACATACTGATCTACCTGACAACAGAAGAACCCAAACTGGGCTCCTCTATATATTTACCAATATTAAACAAGATTGCTGGTGCAGTTAGGTGCATGACTTGTAACCAAGGGGTCCTGGGTTTAAATCTGTATAAATGCAGGAAATATTTTTCATATTATTTTAGACTTCTAGTAAAGTGAGTAAAAAAAATCTTTCTCTATTTAGTGAACAATATACACATGCCTTGTTTTTTTTTTACTTTATCTTAACATTTTGATTATGCATGACATTCTTTCTAAGAGCATATCAATCACTTTGCAGTCAAAAAACTAAAACGGATGATTTTTCTCTGAGATTACATGAATTGAATTATAAACACTGTGGTTAATGGGGAATCGTTAGAAACAAAACGGTAAGTGGTACTTTTTAACCTCAGAAAGCCATTTATCATAAAAACCTGTCCCCTCAAAATGCTAATGAGAGAATTTGCACTATTTATACTAAAATGGCTCTTCAAAGCTACTGATGATGAATCTGCCCTACTGGCCCACTTAAAAACTGAGTCAAGTACTTGAATAAACTTTCCTAGACTACACCAGAGCACAGTGAAAAAACTGTGAGAAAAAAATTGTGAGAATCAGGTGGCTATTGATAAAAACAAAAACACTGACCTCACTATTCTTGTCTTTAAAGGAAGCATCATTCAGCAAGTTGTGGTTGACTTGTCTGCAGGCTGAACACCTGATAAAGACAACAATTGGGAAAGACGAGGATGCTGTTTATACATCCTCAGACAGGACGGGACAGCCTTTGCCCTCCAGCCGTAAATCCTCACAACCGTGATGACTGAGGAGGATGGAGTCTGAACAAGAGGAAGTAAGTGGACAACAGTTGTGCCTTGTCTGTCTGAAGCTTGGGTTCAACACAGTCCCTGCACTGCCATGCCTTTTCCATAGTCAGGGGAAACCTGACACCCCTCCGTGTTTGGACTGTCCCTGGCAGTGTGGATGTGGAGTCTGATAAGAAGAGAGGAGGAGTTAGGTGTTCAGACTGTGAGGAGCTTCTGGCTGAGATATTTCACTTTACAAGTCAAATAACAAACATTGATCATTTCAAATCCTGTTCCCGTTAGTGACAACACATATGGGTGTGTCTGCAACTATGGTCAGTTTTGACAAACACATCCATATTGCAACATCTGGATACAGTTCACTTGGTATTGACATTTTTCAAATGTTAAAAAACCCAAATGCATTCCAATTCATTTTGCCATATGATTAAATAAAAAAAGGCAGGGTTGCATGCACAGGTTTTTTCATTTTCAGGAAATAGATACAAAGCATTTAGCATTATAATGAATAAAATCATACATGTGTTCAGTAAGCCCATTCTGTGTCCTCTGTAACAGTCACTAATAGCGGTCTCAGAGACAGAAATATCACAGTGAGAACCAGGTCAAATACAGCAGTCTAAAAGTATGTCACCAAAAGCCATGATTTGGTTCCTTTTGATGTGGATTCTTAAACCATGCCTGAACCATAGTGTGTCACCCACATTTCTTTATAAACCCTTTTAATAGCTGTATGCTCAGCAACAGTGGTGAGTAGGAAACTGACTAATTCATCACACTGAGGGGTCAGATCACAGACTCATATAAGAAAGCACATTTAATCTTGGCAGCAAGGTCAAACAGCTTCCCGATAGCTACCTACCCTGGAGACTTGCCAGTCTGTAATTGAATGTTGTGATAAATTTCTTGCATGGGTCAGATGTTACATGGTGCCTAAGCAAAGGTCAGAAGGACAGGGGGTGGGGGGGTGCAGGGGTTATTGATGGTAACTGAACCAGCAACAATCCATCCTTATGAGACTGTCAAGAGGCTGAAGCACCTGGTTCTTAGGATCTGATCTAAATTCTATAACTGCATCAGGTGGTAAAACTGCTTTATGTACAGTATTCAGCTGAGAAAAAAGGGGCGGAGAGGAGAGTGGGAACAAAGGGAGTAAACAAGAGTGATAGTGGGAACAAAGGGAGTGAACAAGAGTGATAGTGGGGAGGGGGGGGGCATGGACCACTTTGCACAGCAAGATATCAGATCTGACTAGTTCAAATGTTAACAATATAAAGAAGTTATGGATTATTTTTGAAAACACAAGTCACAAGTCATAATAATGAATTTATAGGTATTGTTGTTAATAATAAACAATAACAATCACAGCAACAAATAAAATAGAGGCAACAATAAAAATAAATGATACAACGTTAATAATCAGGTATGTTTCCTTGTATGGTTGTCAAGTAGGAGGGTGGTTGTTGTACTGAATGTAATTTAAAATACTCTATAGGGCTGAACTTGATTTGGCTTTATAGCATGTGGGGGGGGGGCAGATGATTAGTTGATAACATCACTTTTCATGTGACTGAATATAAAGTTAGATTATTATATATTTTTCATTTTCAGATTTCAAGTCATATGTCATATTAAATATGCACTAAAAGCACCTCACCTATAAGTTCTCTTGAATGTATTGGTGCTGCTGAGGTTCAGCTTCCTTGACTGTTGCTGGGTTTTTTTTCTTCCACTCTGTTCATTAGTTTGCATAACAAGTTACTGGGATGCTATACTCGAAGCCCCCATTGACATGTAAATGAAAAGTGTGGCCCTGTATTTGGATTGCCATGGTCAGAGTGAAACATTTTGTTGCCCAACTGTTGTATACGACATCAGCTGTGACATTTAACATGGTTGTGCTTTTGTGATGCCAAGGGAGCTGACTGCTGGAGATAAATGACCAGCTGTAGGACCCTGTAATACCCATAGATATGTTGATCACCAATAGGCCTGGTGGGGCATAAACAAGTAGGACACACATGGAGAAACCCAGGCAACAAGACTGGTGGCCACTCTTCAGATGGAATTGCTCGTCATTTGTTGTTTACAGGGTAGTCTGGCATGTAAACGTGACATTTTAATGTGATGCCTTTAGAGGATTGACGAGATCTGTAGGATAACAGGCTTTGTAACTTGAAACAAAGGCACATACTTGCCTTTTATCCTTATGTGGGCATAACAAATGGTGACACTAACAGTGGGATTATGGTCTATGTCTATCGAATCCCAACCATTTTTGGACAGATACCTTTGTCTTGAAGTATTGTGCTTACAAAATAGATAAAGAATGAGCAGCTTTTACTGTTCCATCAAAATGGGATTCTCCATTGATATTCTGAATTGCTGATCATGTTTTTTGCTTTTTGAAAACACATTGTCTCGCCACTGTCATACCCATCTGAGTAATATACAAAGGTCCTTCCGCACAGACTACAATGCACTGTAAATTATCCTGACGCTCTTCTCAAGATATAATGCATTATACAATATACATAATATATAGTGGCTGAGACAGAAATGTGTTGGAATGGTCAAAACTTCCTCAACAGATACAAAAGAAACAATCAACATGTGCATCAAACATGAGGATACAACCCCGGAAAAGCAAAAACAAAGAAAAAAATGAAAATTACACGAGCTACATGTAAGCGCCATCGCTCTTGTCTGAGTCTTCTCCAGTTTTCTAGTGTGAAAGAGACAGTGTTAGGTATAAAGGCAACCCAAATATACAAATCAACTTCTTATTTAGTTAAACATTCCTGGCATGTGAAATACATGATGATGGTGGATAGATATAATGTACATAACAGAATTCTACTACAGTAATTATTTTTGTATGTGTGGATTCAGTTCCCTGATACATAGTTTTGTATGTCTTCAGGATAGGAATGATATTACAGACTCTTACATCCTGACAACAGACTCATAACATAAGAGAAAGCATGTCACTCCCAGGTCACTACATACAAACAAACAGCTCAAACAAACATCAAACGAGCAGTCAATGACCCACTCACATTCATCCCCTTTGACACAAACGCTAAAATTATCCATAAAAAAATAACACTAATCCTTTCTAAATAATCCTAATCCTGTTCAAAGAATGGAAAAAGCCAACTAAATCCTCAAATAAAGATACATCTGTCAGTGGGAAGTGGGGGTGCAACTATTTCACCAGATCTGCTATGGAGGTGGATTCATGTCACCCAGAGTAGAACAATTGGGTGAACAACTCCCCCATGGCCCATATTAAGCTTGGAAGCCATGTGGCACAACAAAGCCAGTTCACCCTGCTATCGACCTTCCCTTGATCTCCCAGCAGCACATCATTAACACTCAGCAGGCCTCTGCATTGACTTTGTGACCCCTCTGTCTGGTGGTAGAGCCATACCATCAAGCATCCAGCATAAGCATAAGGTGAGCTCAGCCTCCAGGTATATGGGATAATTAAAACTCAGCAATTTCACAGGGATAGACAGACTAGTTGCCTCAGACGGATGTTAGACCATTAATAAACGGATCAAGTCATTCACTTAGACAGTGAACTGAGTGTAGACAGTGTTTCACTGTACTTGTGAAACACGTCTTGCTCTTGCTCATTCAGACATTATTCAGAATTTCACAAGCGGTACAGGAGGAGAAACTCCAGATATCAGCCAGACAAATAAAACAAACCAAAAATAATTATGCAAGACTGGATCTACATTGAACAACATCTAGTTTCTTCTCTGGTCTAGTCTGTCTCCTGTGATTATAATCTACCATTCATCTAACATCTCACTGAGCCTCTAATTAGATCTTTAAACTTGTGTGCTTGTGCTGACCTCTAGGGTGAGACATCTATCTGTCAAACTGTCTGGTATCTCAGACCTTGCTGGGCAGAGAGTGTCTCTTCACCCATTTGCAATGAAAAGCAGGTTTCCTGAGGGGCTTACATTTAATCTGAACATGATCTCCACAGCAAGATAAGACATGACCATGGGAGCTTTCACTGATCTTCTCTTGACTGTAACAGAAATATATAAGGACTGCATACAGCTAATTCCATTTATAGCATAATCCACATTGAAGACACACAGTGTATAAACTTAGCATGTAGTCCTCATGTATCATGGGCAGAAAATTTCTAAAGATGTGTAGCAGCACTGGAGAAGATTTTCATCGTAACGTTCATTATTACAAATCCCATCAGCCATTTTCATGGTTTTTATCTGAACAGAAGCTGTGATAATGGTTGTTCAGAGCAACTGGTGAAAAGTCAAATATAATATGTTGAGTCTCCATTTCTGTGAAGTGACTTTACTTTGCTAAAATCCGTCTGGGTGAAAATATTTCAGACAATTCTGACCTTTCATGGATGTTGGCAGGTGACTGGCCAATTCTTAAATCCCAGCTTTTATTCAAAACTTGTTAACCTGACTGCCTCTCATACATGTGAAACCTAGACAACCAAAGATCCATTAAAGGACTTATGACAATGAGAATGGTAATAATACTCATTGATGAACCCTACTAATATATTCCCCTGTTTGAAATTGTCCCATTGTGCTCCAGTCCAGTTTTAGTTTTGTATTAGCCTGGATTAGTGTGTACTTGCTAGTATTTCCCAGAATGCAGCCTGGCTCGTTTCCAACAGGAATAAATGAGTCAGAGCAGCACAGATGGGCGTGTGCGACTCTAACCAGCGTGCTGTGGTCAGAATGCTGCCCTGAGTGTCTACAATGACAAATGGCAGAGTCTGTGATTGAGATTAGTGAGGTGGCGCATAGGCCTGTTTGATGAACCAGGAAATGAAATTATTACTATTGGGCATCTATTGACTGTACTGCTGATGACACTCTTGCTTGTCCCAAAGGTTAATTGGACTTGAACCCAAAAATCAAGAGGTTAAGCAGGGTCACTGTGACAGCAGGTCCTTCTGGGAGCAACCTGCTCAAATGGCTGCTAATCAGATTTGTCAATGGGCTTTCCTTATGATAATGCTTTTATATGCATCTCTGTTGTTGCCGCAGCACCCCATGGTATTGATTCTCATATAATAATGTTATTCTTGTTGGCTGCAGGAGGGTATTTATATTCACTTATTAGCAGCGAAGAAAAGGCAGCCTCCCTGCTGTGTCCCTGATATTCATTTGGTGTTTCATGAGTACTTATTGATGTTTTTGTGTGTGGCTAAGACTTTCCCATTTGATCTCTGCATGAACACATGAGATGCCTTTCTCTTTTTAGGAACCAATTCAGACTTTCAGAAAAATGCCTGAGTAAGGCACACACATACAACAAGCTGCTGATGAGAACCATCTTCTGACACAAACATCACTGAACATATGTGTGTGTGATTGTTCTTTGCCATAACATTATTATGATTGCAGTTGCAAATAATGATGAGAAATCATTCAAATGTATGTAATAATTGCATTAATGTCTGAATATTAAGCTGTTCACAAAATATAGAAATAACGTTATTTGAAGAATCGACCTGAATGAATTAGAGAGTGAAGGTTACATCAAAAATCAATGAACATGAACATATCAAGCTGGTGTTGCTAAAGAATGATGCCTGTGCTTGCGTTGCATTGTTATTGGTATCAGAACCAATGTGGTACTTCAGTTCTTTTTTTTACTTCCTGTCTCTTTCCTTTTCTTTGCAAAATATCAACCATAGTTGTTCTCTCTCTGAGCTCCACCAGCTCCTTCCTGTCTTCATCTAATCACAACCTACCCCTCTCACTTTCAACCAATGAAGACAAGATTATGATACATTTTTAGGCAGAACAGTTGTTCAACCTCTTTGTAAATTTGTTCTTTCCAAATCTTTTCCAAATCTTTCCAAAACCCTGAACACCTTTGCCACTGCATACACTCTCTCACTCTCTTTCCTCCCCTTAAATAATTTCTCTTCGCCCTTCCTTCCTTCTTTCCATCATCTCCTTGCCCCTGTCCTCTTGCTGCTGCATCCAATAAGATTGTTTTCTTATCAGTTGAACATTGTAGTCGGTCAATGGGTTGTTGTCCATTGACTTTAGAAACTTCTAAGCCACTCAGAGGGAGAGACAGAAAATGAACATAAGATAACTAATCCATAATGCCAGCTTGAACTGTGTGCTAAATTAATTAATTAAATATAAATTCATCATATCTTTTAATTTCTTTCTTTAACACTGCCCCTTACTAGCACACATAGTCATAGGCTGCTGACCCCTGTTGAGTGCCCTGTGTAATTTATATGCCCCATGCCCCATTGCCAGTAAGCATGTTTGTGTTTGATGTCACAAACAAAAAGTGAAAACTGGGGCACTCTCTCACCTCCCAAACTAGTGTGTTCACCCAAGTATCATGTTTTCATTACTGCCAATCGGAGCTGGAGCCAATTAAAACCCTCTATCTACTGCAGAGCCATTTGACGCTAGCAGTGAATGTTGGCTGAATCCAGTGTAATTGCAGAGAGAAGCCTGATATTAATGGGTGTTAGTGTTGTCTCTCTTTTTTGATGTGTGGAAAAGGTGGAAATTGTAGCTGTGTAAAAACTAACTGGTGACAAATGAAACTAAAAGGTCACTCAGTAGAGTGCCACACCAAGATTCACACACTCAGAGATATCCCAGAAATGAACCTGATGTTTCTCATCAAGAAAAATGTGCATGAATGTGTAAGTGCAAAAAAAAGCCTCTGATGATGTTTTATAGAAACATCCAATAATGGAAATGTATTTGGCCAAAGATATAAGTGTTTCCCCTCCATCTCATTTTTTAAAACAAAATTTTCATTTAAAATGGTCAGAGTGCTGTTGGGTCAAACAAGAATGAAATCATTAAAAAAATTATAGTTATGAATGTCTAAATCTATTAAACAATTATTTAAAAAAAGAAAACATATAATAAACTGGCTCTACGAATAATAAAGAATTGGCACTCATTCATATCATTAGAATGAACATGTAATGATGCTCCACAATTCAGGTTCCGTAAGGTGCAGCGCTCCAGAACAGCTGAGACTATTCAGGAAGCTTCCTCAGCTGCCTGCAAGCACACAGACCCACTGGCATCTCTAATCTGTGACAACAACAGCAAGAATAGTGGATGGATATTCTTGTGCTTTTATTTCAAACTCCTAAGTTTGATTGAAATCAAATTTTTGCAGTTAGACAGCATGGCCACTAGATGACACCACGAGATAACATCCCTTTTGATTATTATTATCTTTTGAAATGTTGTTGCTTGAATTAACATTTTTGTTGAGGATGGAGTCATACTTTTTGTACTTGCCTCTGTTATATTTCCATCTATAGCGTCGCTGCACAGACACACAGAGACAAGCATCAGGCAGTGGCAGCAATTAGCATTTAGCTGTCTGCCGCTGATGGTGGCTGTTCACGTCAGCGATTTCTCACACTGCAGGTGACATTATAAAGCTACATACTGCTCCATCTGGAAAACATGGCACAGTGTCACAGAGAGCACAGTATGCCATGTGTCAGAAAATATATCATCACTGGGAACCCTGATGAAAGTTACTGTCTTTCTTGACATCTGTCTTTGTATTTGAGGGAGTCAGGGGCTCTGCAGACTGGAGCAGTCAAGGTGGATGAGGGCAGGCAGGCTAGCAGGTGTCAGCTGATCAGGAGCAGGGATGGCTCTGAATATCGGAAAATGTTAGAAATGAGCAAAAGCATCGCAGTACACCAACACAGTAAGAAGTAGTTCTGGGTACAGCCACGGTTAGAAGCAGTACTGGGTACCTGATGGACGATCTGCTGAAGGGTAAAAGTACTGCAGGACCTAATGAGGGGACAAGCGTCAGGTGAGCCAGCTGCCAAATATCAGGAACACACAAAAAATGCCTAACCATTCTGAATACATTAGGTTCTTGAATTGTCTACATTCCATCTAATCTATTTCACTGCAAACACAAGGTGCTCAGTCAGTCACATAACACATGTAGCACACTGGTCATCTGTACATAAAGTCCTGTGTATTCCCCTGACCTTCATGACAGTCAGGTTAATTTTCATTGTCCTGAAATACAGAGCAGGGAAAAGGTTACATCTGACAAACGAGTGAGTTGTGGAAATTAAAGCAGTATATTTATGCAGAAATCTGTGGATGCAGGGTGCTCTAGTCGCTTAAGCTCTCCCAATCCCTTTTCCATTCTCTGAATGTGCTGCATATAAAGCAATCCATTAGTCTTAGCTTTACCAGAGATTTTAAGTGAACACCTGTCCATTAAGACCATCGTTTCAGCGGCAGCTCATCTCTCAAATTATTTGCCCTGAATTAAATTGTCCCAAATGTAATGGAATGCATATTTATAGTATTTTCTTCCCATTTCTGCCAGCCAGAAAAGTCCATCTCATTTTATGACTTAAAAAGGAGCGTCTGCTTCATATTGATATTTTGTTTCAGACAGATTTCCTTGGAAGGTCAGTGATGTAAAGATAATTCCTGGATCGGAGCTGCAGCTTCAACAGCATGTGTACAAGTTGGATGTGATGGAAAAAACTCACAGTCCCAGTCATACGAATCCCAGTTGTGAGACTGCAGAATATGAGATGGTGTTCAAATGGATGGGTGCGTGTTTAACATGATCTACTGTGCCTATGTTACTTCTGAACTGATTTTACTTCCCAGAGATTGAAATTGATTGATATTTCTTTATAAAAGTACTATTTAGATATGTCTACTCACTATTCATTCCTTGCTACGCATACATTTTACTTAAGTTTACAATTTGTATTGTTTAATTTGAATTCAATTGTTTTATGCATTTAAAAGTGACGGTGGTATTAATTGTGGTACAGTATCACGGTTTTGTTGATCTTGGGTTAAATTATTTTATTTGCATGTCAGTGGTACTATTGTTTATCTCTCTCTCAGAGTTCAAGCTTTGTAGTACACATTTTTGTCTTTATTTCATGGGATGACATATTTAGTTTTCCGCATTTTGTTTGTCTCAACACTGCATATGTCCAGACCTAGAAAAGTGAGTCTTGCTATTTCCAGCAGTGTGCAGCTATGGCTGAAGAGTGTTTGTGACCCAAATGGTATCATTTATCTTTAAAAGATGGAATGATGAAATAATTTCCCACAGTAGGATTTTTTTTCCAACAAAAAAAATTCATGAAAAAATCTAATGAAATGAAATGCTTATTTCAAATTGTGTTTTTAGAGGTTAGCCATCCATTTTCATTTAGAAAAACATCTGAATGCAAAGTCTTGGATCTTAGCTGAAATGTAAGCAATAAAAGTCAACATTATGAATGATAAATTAACTGATCTTACATTATGTAATTGTTTGGAATGATATTTGTGTTTATAGATTATCAATCACGTCTTGTCAGATGATTCCACAATGTAGTAAATCTATCAGGTAACAACATTCAACAGTTTGTAGTCTGAAAAATATAAAAACACTATACCATTATTTTTGGTTCACATGAGATCAAAATGTACCTGTCCCCAATATAGTTATATAGAAGAACATGCAGTATTGAATGAAATGAAGATGAGAAATCCGGAAACCATATGTGTGTGTGTGTATCTGCATTTGTAGTTTGGAAGCATGTATAGATCAACTGACACTTTGCATATTAATCAATGACAAAACAGAGACACCCACAGCCTCATCGCCACAGGAGCGGTGTCGCCTTACTGGGGTCTAAATCAGGGAGGAGTGGCCGTGGCAATGATAAGATCGAAGGCCTCCTGGTTCCTCCTCTCTCGGCAGGGTTTTCCTCCGAGCACATTATGGCAATGAGTTTGAGGCTTAAAGGGCCGGTGTGTCAGCCTGGTGCCAGAGACATAAGCCCCAGTCATTCCATCAAGCCTGAAATTAATTAAACAAATCCCAGCCTCAATCACGAGAGTGCCAACCACCACTGAATGCTAGGAAATAAAAGGTATTGGCTTTTTTTTTTTCATTTGTTTTATTTTTAATGAGTGCAGTGTGTGAAGGGTGACTGTGATCCTATTAACATCTTTTTACACCTTATTCCACAGTGACATTATAAGTGGCAACATTCAATGTCATATGTTTGAGTGTGTTTCCAGCTGATATAAGAGGGAATGGCATGACGAGGGACTTCTCTGAAGAGTACAGCATTTCACAAATGAACGGTGTGATTTTGTGCTTGTTGTACCACATGGTTGTCAAGTTGAGACATTTCTCAAAAATATGATGAAGTGAAGCAACATATACAGACATGATCCCACCACACACACACATATATATATTTGTATAGCGTCTGTTAATACATGTGTGTGTCTAAATAGAACACTCAGTCGCACCCACAGCTTTCCATAGTCAGTAGTTTTACTATGAAGGATCAAGCAAGCACGTTTGTATAAGCGGTGGTGATGGTGGTGGGTTGGTGGGGGTTGGGGGGATGATGGATAGCTGCTAACCACCGGGCCTGGATGCCTCACTATCCAGGTATAATTAACAGCAGCTATTTAATCGAGTGCTGGCTGCCAACAGAGAGCAGAGGGAGGAGGCTCAGGCTGTATGGTCTGGGAGGGTTTGCAGCTTTGTAGCCACTGCAGGATTTGTTTCACCTCTTTGTCTGCACAGCCTAAGTGGCTGACAGGCAAACTGTCCCCCAACCTGGCATTGTTATCGGGCTGAAATGGACCTAGTCCAATTGCATGACAAGCTCTGTCTCGGTTCATGTATCCACTCCCTCTGCTCTCTCTCTTTGTGCACATTCTATTTGAGGTAATAATGGACCATGTACGTATGATGTGCTACCAGTATGCAGCAGAACCCCTTTTCTACCATCTCAGAGGAAAGAAAGCAGAAAACTGAAACAAATTATTTGCAAAGTGTATTCCCAATGATAGATTGGCTAAATCATGTTCGTCTAAGTATGCTACAGGTTTTTTTTTTCTTACTTCAGCAAAGAAGATTTTCATAGAGTTTATATCACTTTTTCAGAGAGCTGTCACCTATTATTTCTCTTCACTGCTTTTATTGTTATAAAAGTTAGGTCACCACAGTTGTAGACAGGGAGGTACTGTTGTACAGACTGTTGTTTGCTGATGGAAAGCATTGTACAGAAATCCCGGTTATTTGGAGAACAGACTTTTCCTAAATGGTTATGTTTGAGATTAATATTCTGCTGGAATTCAGAGGTGAGCCCTTATTACAAGTCAGTGATTATGAAAATCTATTGCTAACTCACCCTGTGAACACTTATTGTTACTAAGATTACAATATTCTTCATAGGAATTGCCTGATATACAGATATATAGCACATATATTATACTTTACACTACAGTGATGGGGAACCTTTTCCTGAAAGTGTATTTCAGCAGAATATGTATAATATAATATAAAGATGTTTTATTTGTTTTCAAGATTTGTCTGTGTAATTAAAATTTTAAAAATAATTATTGAAAATTAATTAAAAATCATTGAATGTTTCATAAATCCTATCGATGTTGCTCATCTTATTTAACAGCTGTCAGTAAATAGAAGAGAATGAACGAAAGAGGCTATTTTTAGCATTTCCCTTTTGGTGCCGGTAAGTCCTTCTTCCACCTTCTGTTGCCCTTGTTTCATTGCTTGTTGGGATTGATTCATTTAGACTCTAAGTGCATGTTGGAAACAGCCTTTGATTTGTCAGCAGGTGGGATTATCATGCAGAAAACACTGCTTCGTTTGTCATGGAGGGGGGAGAGTGGGAGCGTTTCAAGTTACACATTTGGAAAACAGTTACTTTCAGGTCCTATTTAGATCCATGATTAACTCCCCGGCACAATCAAAGTAGTTATAATGAAAATGCAACAAATCACCATAGAATCCCTGCTCTTTTGTCTGGCCCACCTGAAAGAATGGCTCTGACATTTCAGCCAGGGACTGGAGAATAGAGGCAGTTTGTAATGTGTGCAGCCTTGCCTTTTCTTTCTCCACTTGTAGTAGTACTTAAGTGTCATGTTAAGCCCAAGGCAGTGAAGACGCTCATTGACCTACTCTGGCTCACAGTTTGTGTTTACTGTATTCAGTGCTGGCTAAAGCACCAGTAGAGCCCAGTCTCTTATCAGCACATAAAGTCGAAAAGATTGGAGACTCAAATTTCCCCTTCCAGCCAATGTTGGTTTTCCATTGTCAGCGTCTGACAATAGCTTCACATACCGCAGAGCTTGAGTTTCTCTCCTCTTTATTTTGCTGCATATTACCCTCTGTGTGAGTGCTGGGTATTTGCAAGCCAATAACTGAGTTGCCCAAAACAGGCCCCATTGCTATGGGGACAGGGGGGCTGTTACTAGATCACCAGAGATGCCACACCACCGAGGTTATCACTCTGTGAGCTGTCAGTGCTGAATCTCCACCAGTGTTTAAACAGACAGGAGAAAAAAAATCCCAATCCCCTTAGCTGAAACTGAAACAGTCTTTTTCCTTATAGACCTTAACTCTATCAACTAAATTATTTCAAGTCTACCTGTGGACTTGAATATGCAAATGTACCGTTTGAATTATTTGTATCTTTCAATTGTATTTTCATTTAATATAAATACAAAGATTTTATCTGGCATCAAAAACATAAAATCAGATTAAGAAATTCTGTATGATTTTAATTGTTCCATCCACCCGTTTAATTGAATGCATATTCTGGATAATTAGCTATTTGAGTGTAGATGAATGCAGGTCATTGTCTGTAAGGAAGCAAATTGATATTGGGTTTACGTTTGCAATAATCAGTTATCTGCATGCATAAATTATTAGAACACAACTGGAGAAGCAATTGCTGTGACCTCGAGCCCTAGAGTGACTTTCATGTAAGACAAAGAATAGTATTGCATCTTCAAAACTAGGAAGCTACAGCTAGGTTATTACTTATTATTGCTATGCTTAAGCAAAGTACTTCTTACATCCCTAGACTTTGGTATACATACTCAATGTTTTTCTTAGCGTGATTGATGGAATAAATGTCCCAGTTTTGCTCATTACAGCCGAGAGAATAGTAGAAATTAGTACAATATTGATTGTAGTTGGTTTTAAATCCATGCTGCGAGTGGTTGATATTCACTGGAGGATATTTTTTTCATTGATCCAATTCGTGTATCAGATTGATTCAAAGATCATGGTGTAAGTCAATTCCAATAAGATATTTTGATCATTGGTATGACAATATGACACTATTAGTGTGATTGCTCGATTCATCGGATACCACACGCTGTCTGCCCTAGCTTAACAACACAAAGATGTCTACTCATGGTACACAGTGCTGTATACTTCAGAGGCAGTGGGGGGAGCCATAATGTTAGCTCGTCTGGAAGAGTTGCTGCTGTGGACAGGTTGTGGGTGGCATGTGTGGGGTTAGGGGACAATGCTTAACAACAGTCTCATGTTTTTCCACATGTTCATTACCCTTTTTTCACTGAGGGGCTGTCCTGATGTTGCTTTTGTGCCGCATGTTGTCATACACATTTTAATTTAACCATTACAAACCAATTAAATCAAATAAGGTATATAAAATTAGAGGAACTTTAAATTATGCTTTCACTGAAATGTATAGCATACCAATCAATTGTGATTTGGAATGCAGGAATGATATCCTTGTAATGAGATAACCTGAAAGCTGCATATGAAAATGGCTACATAGAAAAATAAAAGTGAATAGTTGAAGTCAGTACGTTGTCTGGGCGATATATCACAATGTATACAATATCTACATAAAGCACCTTCAATATATGTAGAAATAATTTGTTCCAGTGATATTCTTTTGCAAAATATATTAGGCTACTGAAAGTCAAAAACCTGGTTCATTGTCAGATGTGCATATTGTGGCTTAAATGTAGTATTCCAATGTAGTACTTCCATGGTTTTATAATTTGTAATTGCTTTTCAGTTATGCTGAGGTTTTAGGAGTATTGTTGTAAACATGGAGTGATGACTAAATAAGTAATTATTACCAAACACACTCAAACGGCCAGAAATACTTTGATCAGAGAGTGAAAAGCTCTGGTAAGTCAGTACAGCTGCAGAACAACAGCATGTACCTGAACAAAGCTTAGATACATAAAGTGGTACTGAGGGTTATTACTTGTCACCTGTCTCACTGTGTCCTTCCTCATTCTGTAGGAATCTCTGACTCCACAGCTGAAGGATACAGATCATCATCATTTACTGACTACAATCATACATTCTTTTATACTATGCATTGCACTACAGCTGCATCATTATTTTAATCAGGAGGCAGAAGAGTGTGGAGTCAGATGAGCCAGTTTCTTAGTGTAATTGGTATGTTCGTGTAGACTGTATCCACGTGTTTGCTCATCAACTAATTGTTGGCTTGCTCTATTACTGTGAAGTACCTAAGAATAAGGCATGTAGCTATTTGCACATGTTAAGTAATTTACGAAATTAGTAGATGCCAGTGAAAAATAATATTAAAAAAAATACAATTCGGCATGCTGGGAAGCTGTGGATGCATGCATCAACAAAAAAAGTGAATTCACACAACAGACCATTGTTGGAATACCTATAGAGATCTGCTGGTGTGTTATGATTATAATATACAATAAAAACAAAATTGAGACCCTAAAGGTCATCAAAAGCGCTTGTTAGTTCTACTTAGGTTATGTTTTTATCCCAGTTTCTTGCCATGCATTTCACACCTAGGCCTTCAGTGATGCCGTACACAATCCTACCTGACTGAATGTATCATAATGACACCATGGCCCTAGAAAATATACACTTAGACAGAAACACAGTATGACAGGGAGTTGCTCCTGAATATAGCGAAGTACCACAGAGTATTTCCAAGACATTTAAAAATAAATTTGCATTTGCATTATTTTAACTAAGTGTTAAAATACCAGCATCAAGTGCTTGGATCTGTCAAAACTTAAAAATAAAAAGACGCTTCCAAGGGGTAAGTCTACAAAGTTTTATTATGTCCACATGTATATGAGCTTTAAAAAAAATCTTCACTAAACAGCGCATTGTCACACCCAAAGCAGTTTCATTTAAGAAATGTGACGATAAAGACACATCAACTATTCACTGAAAATAAGAAATGAAAACAATTCAACAGACTCTTTCAGGGTTGCCACCGTGTTGTCAGGTTCAGTGTACTAGCTCTGCCTTGCACTAGTGCGTATCCAACCAAAACATGTGTACCTGCTGACATTCTGCTGATGTCTTTGTCAGTACTGGTAGCCTGACGTGGTACCTGCAGCTGGATTAGGCTTCACAGGTAGTCCAGCATCTCCAGGATGGCACATCCATTCATGCAGTTGCAAGAAGATTTGCTGTGTTGTCCAGCACAGTCTTGAGAGCATGGAGGACAGACCAAGAGACCAACAATTACACAAGGAGAGCTTTACATTCGATCACTGGGGGCAAGTTCACACTGACCACATGTGACAGGTGTGAAAGATAATATAGGATGATCAGTTTGGTTGTGTGTCTGAGTGATGGTCTGAGGAAGCACAGACCTCCATGACATCGCCAACAGTACCCAGTAATGCCCCAATTTAATTTGATGCACCAAAAATGGTAATAAATGGCAAAAGGGATAAGGGGAATCAAGTGTCCAGACCCCAATGTGCAGGGAATCTAGAGGAGCAGTTCAGAGTAAAATTGTGTCAACAAAGTACTGGGAACACTGTGGCTGAAGGAGCTAGATGAGTGTCAGGGTTAGTTTACCAAGGCTTTACCTGTAGCAAAAATCATAATAAGCTAAATGTTTGACCCAAAGCACAACCCCATGAAGTTAGACAATGTTGCATAAAGGGGGTAAGGATTAGGGCAGAGGCTTTATTCTACAGTGGTGATAACCACTGAGAGAACCAGGTGTTTGGAGTGACCCATCGCGCAGGGTGGGGTCAGGCAGAAATACACGCATTAGCCTTTTTCTGGTACCAGAATTTCGGTTTATGATTTGACAATGGCTGACCAATGAGGAACTGGGAACAGGGGTGCAGACAAAACCGACCCAAAAAGAAAAATAAACTTTTGCTGGAATAAATGTAGTCTCCATCTCCATCTCCCACATCACAGTAGATGCCTAATGCTGTGGGTTTTGTGTCTGTGTGTTTGGTGTTGCTAGGAGCTGAATGATAGGAGACTGTTTATACTGTTTGAAATGATGCCTTTTATCACAGCTCACCTGCAGTGGACTGACACTGCTCCTGCATCAGAGAGTTAATGTTTAACGACAAAATGACATTTTGGGATGAGTCAGTCCTCACACTTCATTGTGTTGCTTCAGTTGTCCGTTATGTCCAAACCAGTGATTCTTTGATGGTAACGAAACAGCTGGTTGGCAGGTCATATGCACCAGTACAAAGCAAAGACATTAATCTTGTTGTGCAAACTCTCTTCCTGGTCAGTTAAGAGTTGACCTTCTCCTAGCCCAGGTTCCCCACACAAGAGGTAGTATATGGGGCCACAAAAACAAAACCTTATAACATTGTTGCAGGCCAAACACCAACATATCAACTGACCATCGATGACAATGACAGTTTAGCTAGATTACCATTTAATTTTGGAATTTAGTTGAATTGCACAGGGTCAGATTCAAGAAAGTAAAAGATAAAATGAATTTAGATTGCAGCAAATAGCAAATGTTTAAAGTCAGGCACTCCAAATATCTCTGGAGATCAATCGATATTGTCATGGCGATTTCTTTTAAGGTAACCAATCAGATAGACTGGACTTGTCACCTTGAAAATAGGAATGGAACAATAGATGATAAAAGTGAGTGGCTACAATAGAATGGCATAGTCTGGAAATGACATTGGCAGGAGTAGAGTGCAGCCGTCAAGGGGCAGTCTTTCATATTTAGAGGGAGATTAACACAGCACCTGACTGACATGGAGGGAATGAATTTGTATCACTGCATTCCAGCTTTTATGGCACACTGGTTTTATCTAAACTTCAGGAGCTGTAATAAAATGTTATTTCTTGCTTTCACTGTGGATAGTTTCGCCCTAACCTGTTGTCTCAGGGGCGCTCTAAGTAGCTGTTTGTGCCTCCTTGGCTCATAAACAGTGGGCCCGATTAGCTTAACAGGAGAACAAATCAATAAACGCAGCCCCTAACTGAGCACATCCCTGGCAACAACATCAAAATGGTAAAATTTTGAAGTTATATAATTTCCATAGTTGTGTGAATGGTGTGTCTCATATCATCATATTGCAGGTTACATATAGACGTGACATTTGCAAATACAGTCAAGGTCTGCTGAAGTTTGGACTCAGATGCACGAGATGGAGACAGTGGCAGAGTTCAAAAATTAAATTAAATTACAAAAGGAGGAAGCTAACACTCTGCACAAATCCAAAAATCCATACATGAAATACTTAAACGAAAGATCTTCAATAGCAAGATACCCACTCACTCCTGAGGCTACAATCCTCTCGCCTTAGGCGTGGAGCTGAGTGGCCACACTCACTGGGTGCTCGCTCCAGGAGGACGGGTTTGGGGAAACCAGACATCTCAGACAGGTGTCTAGTTCCTGGTTGAGGCGCTCCGTCTGCCCATGGAACTGCGGGTGGTATCCTGAGGTGAGGCTGACAGAGGCTCCTATCAGCAAACAGAATTCGAGCCAGAACTTAAATGTGAACTGAGGGCCCCTGTCGGAAACAGTGTCCTTAGTGATGCTGTGTAACCTGACCACCTGATCTAGTATTATTTTGGCTGTTTCTTTGGCTGTGACTTGGCTAAAGCAGTCTTCCACTCATCGCCCTCACGGATTCATACTAGATGGTAAGCACTTTGAAGGTCTAATTTAGTGAATATGTGAGCTCCCTGGATCTGATCAAACGCTGAGGCGATGAGTGGGAGGGGGTGATGGTTCTTCACCATGATGGTATTGAGAAACATTTTAAGAAGAAATAGATAAAAGTTTGTGTTAATTGTAGCAGAATGCAAGAAAATTACAGTTATCAGTTTTATATGATACATGAAGGTTTTATGTGTCTATGTTTTTAGGGCTAGAAAACTTGACTGTGAAATAAAGCAAAGTTTTAATTTTTACATTTGTTATAATGAATGGGCTCCATTCTGGAGTCAAATCTTTGAGTATTCATAATGTATATGATAAAAGAATGGTGAAACTGAACAGGTTGTAGCTAGTCGATAATTACATCTTAACTAAAATCTCCCCACGGGATCCATTAAGGTGTATTTTTGGACCCTCCACTCAGATCAAAGGAGATTTTCTAAAGATTTGGAACTTAGATCTGAATTTTTCCTAATAAGAAATAAACGTCATCGATGTGGCTTATACCAAGGAAACATGTCAGTTTTTCATAGTCAGGAAAAGGGTTGGAGTATTCATCAAAATGATATATTTTCAAATACCAAGATAATTTATGTGTGATTTAGTTTTTTTGCTTGTTTTTTTTTTTTTTGGTTCAAATGTCTTGGAATTGAGCTGAAAAACACTCCACTGATAAACTTGCTTCACTTTGATGCAGAGGATGAAATGAGGCTGAAATGAGTCAGTGTTGCTCTTGCCAGTGATCTGTCACTGGGTCATAACTTTCTTTAGTTTTGCTTTCTGTAACACAATAAGAGGAGGAAATGAGTTTCAAAGCTTTGGTTCAGAGCTCAGCATCTCTGCATGGATCCCATGGTGCAACACAATGCAAATCCAACTTCTAATCAGCTTACTGTATAAACAACTAATTAGCTGTCTGCCGGCTCCTAATGATGTGCTGACAAACACATGGCGTGAAACACTGGAGCTGATAAACAGCAGGAGCTGACAATTTATTCTGACTCTTATCTCAGCAGAGTTGAAACAAAGGCTTGATTAGAAACAATTCTGTAGAGGAAAGGCAACAGTTTTAGGGAGGGCTGATGGAGGAAGTGAGTCTACGTACACGCTACCCACAGCACTATAGGTTTGGAACATTGCTGGCTAAGATGCAGTAACCACACTTGACTTCATTAAGACAGTTTTATTTCAAGGTTTATTTTTAATTGCTTGACAGATTTGCTTTGTGGTTTTCAGTCTCCTAATGTGTTTTCAGGCCAGTTTGAACAAATCATTTTGATGCATCAAGTGTGTGAATTGAATATGACTGTTTTGACTGTAGGCTGGTGCGGTGCCATTCATCAATCCATTAGCAGCCTTTAGAAACAGTGCCTATTTTAAGGTTCTAAGATGTGTTGTACTGCTTTTATCTCCTCTCTCTTTCTGACTTCACCAACAGAAACATAGTCTATTTCTGGCCCTGCTCAACATCGTTTCAGCTTCTCTCCTTCAGCCTTCACCCTGTACAAACAAATAAACTTCTACACATTTGTGGCTCTCCATTAATAAAATGGGGCCCCTGTAACATCAATATCAGTCAATGACAGCTACACCTTAATGTTTTTTATCTGCAATATTGTAGCTTTCCACAATGTCCTTGCTTTTGTCAGCTGTACACAGTGAACATGGGCTGCAATTATTTCCAAAATTAAATCATTCAATAGCCCAACATGAGACAGTTTCATGCAAAGTCAGCGTGCTAGTGCCAATGTATCCTTCTAAAGTCAATGCTTCCCTTTCTATGGTTCCAAAAATCCAGGACTTGCACATACATACACAAAATCAGTGAATATTGGCGGACAGGTGTGAAAAGAAATCCGGACAATAGGACAAACTCAGAAAAGCATTTAAAAGAAGGAACTTGAACTAAATAGTTGTTGCCTGCTGGGTTGCAGAGGCACAGTGGTACTTAGGAGCTTCTAACGGCATGGGGGGGGTTGGGTCTATAAAATATTTTGATAAGTTACTTTGTAGGGTGAAGTAACTTGTGGGCTATATTAATAAACAAGTGGAAACAAGTGAACATGAGACAAGGGAGGCAGGGTTAACTGGGACTGTTCTGAAGAAAACTCAAAGTCACATCACTCATACAAGATTCTACATACTGCACTTTATCTCAGACACCATCAATGCCCACACAGCACAGCCATCAGGGATGATGTAGGGTTCAGCCAATGACAATTTAGCATGCACACAAGAGGAGTGGCAACAATGACCTTCTGAGCTAACTGACACAATTTGAGCCATTAGTCTACAATATTAATAACTTAAGCATGATGTAATATTTAAATTGTGTCTGTGAGTCACAAATACGGTACACTTCTTGCACGTGGTCAGTGAGTTAGGAGTTATGCTTCTAATGGGTTTTAGAATAGCACTTAATATGTTGGACCGAGTGAAGTGAGCAGAGACAAGGTGTTGGGGTGGTTTGAGAAAGGGCCTGTGATTTATTAGAGTCTATGTTGAAAATGCCCAGAGCGGAGTGTGGCTGCATCTGGCTGTCCAACAGGGGGAGGATGGGTAACTGAAGTCAACCTCACGTCGCAGCTCAGCATCAGTGCAATCCTTCACTTGGCAACATCACCACTGGGAGACTGTTGCTGTCACTCTGAAGCTGAAGTGCTTGCCTGATCAACTTTATTGCTTATGCTTGTGTGTGTGTGTGTGTGTGAGAGACAGAGATTGTGTAGTGAAGCATTATGTTTTATTGAGCAGTCCATTTCACTCTATACTACATTATTTGAAGGTGCAGGACCAGCTTGGCACATTCTATGCACATAAGCGTTTCAGAGCCCACGAAAAGCCCCATTAAACATTACTGGTTTCCTGTGCACCCTGTTCTGACACACACTTTATGGGTTTGAACTCCAGTCTTAACAAATCCCAGAGGAGGATGGCTGTTGAGAAGGCCACTGCACACACACACACACCATATCAGACCCAAACATCAGCATAGCCACGGTATAAAGCAGCTGTCTGCAGTTTGTGTGTCTATAACATTCAACATTCAAACTCTCACTAAAAAGAGCATAAGTTCAAAGAGAAAAATGTTGCCGCCTGCTCTTTGTATTATTGTTACCATGATGATAGTCTCACATGTAAATTGCCCATACTGCCCATGAAAGATTATTCAACAATCTGTATATACTGTTTATTTATTCTCATTCCTATCTGTATTTGTAATTGCATCTCTGGTTAGAGGCTAAACTGCATTTAATTGTTCTGTGCTCATACATATGTAATGACAATAAACTTGAACTGAATGTAATCTAATGAAAAAGGCTCATGCTGCCGGTATATACAGTAGGTTACATCCATGGATTGGATGGACAAGGAATGTATATTATCCTCTGGAAGTCTTGCATTTTTTTTTATTCCAAGCATTGTTTTATTCTACAGGGTCAGACATCAAGAATTCAAGAATCTTGAGAATGTTTTTCATGGTATAAAATATATTTCTGATCATGGAAACCAGCTGAAGTATTTTTTTCACATCTACTGAAAAAACTCCTCAAGGACCATTGAATTGTCTGAAGTTGGTTTTGATTACAGGGGAAAATTAGTACCTCTGTGATTGTAAATTCTATGATTTTTTTGTGTGTGTGTGTGTGTGTAGTCTGCATATTGATTGACTCTGACTGGGCAGAGAAGACTAGTTTTAGCTGCTGACCTGGATGGCCAGAGAGCTTTTCTGTAGCATATAGCAGCAGCCCTCCTCTTGCTTCTGCAAACTGTCAGCCACACCACAGGTGTTGATGTATACCATTAATAATTCACAAAGTTGCTTGGTCTCATCTGTGTTGGCCAGATGCCTCCCTGCACTGCCAGAGTGTGTCAGCTGCACACTGAACTGGGCATGTCACATATGCAGAAATAATACATAAATATTTCAGAAAATATACACGAGGAACTGCCAATTACAACAGGCTGCACATCTAAGAGTTCTGCCATGTTTTAGCAGCCATCTTCTCTTTTTTTAAATGGTGGGAGAGAAAGAGAGAGACGTCCCATCTAGACTGGAAAGCATCGTGCCTCCTTGTTCCGTTGATTGCTGTTCTCTAATGAGCATGACTGATGGTGAATCTTTTCAGAGCAAATTGTTGAAGACATCTGGCCAAGCTTTCTCTCTGATGCAGCTGAAATGTCCCTCTAGATGGAGTTGGCATGGCAACCTCTAACTGCTATTCAGCAACATTGTGGTTTGAAAGGTTTAGGGTCCATAGTTGAAAATCCATTTGGGTCTCGAGCAGAGCGCTCTGCACTCCACTCCACAGGATGGAGCTGCAATAAATACTGCCTTGCCCAAGGAAAAATAGATTCTCTTTATGAATTGATAGCACTCATAGCACCAACATGTCTTTGTTATTTGCTTTTGTCATAAGGGCCTTATTAGTGGTAACGCAACAGAGTGGTTTGGCAATGGTAGTGTCTTGAAAATCATGCTCACATGGAAAAGGTAAAAACTATTTTGTACATTCTTGTGTAAGGCTCTATGTGAAGTACTCTTTCGTGTTTAAATCCAAATATAAATATAGAAAATAGCACACTGCTATCCAAGTTCTATAGGAGCATAGACCACTACTGCAGGTGGGAAGGCGGGGGGGGGGACTTAGGTCCATCCTTGCAGTCAGCTCCCCACAACAACACTTAATGACCCATGTACTTCAGCTGAGATGAGACACTCCATCCACAGAATTATCTGAAGGGCTATGTGTTTGAGAAAATTATCTCATCCTCAGAAACAAAATTGCAGGGAACTTATCGTGACAATTAGCATACTTTGGTCTGTTGGCACATTTTAAGTAGGGAAACGAAATAACTGAATGTAACAGCGTTCACATTGAGAGACAAACACACTCACTCACTCACACACACACACACACACACACACACACACACACACTTCATTAGCCATGCTGCTTTTTCTTAAACAATGTATTTCATTTGACTGCGATGAGGACAAGTGCTGAATAACGTTGCCATACCAAATCTGACTGGGTGGTCCCTCCTCTGTTCTCGTAGAATAAATCTTAATGCAACCACCAGAATCACAGGGGAGATACCGTAATGATGATTCCAAACCCCTTTCTGTCACCCAGAAAAAAATGGCTCACTTACAGCACGACTAATCACCTAGTCTGGAGCCTATAATGAATATTTAACACCAGATCAATAAAGCACTACATTTTCATAAAGGGATTCAAAATGACACATTAAGAAAAGTCCTTCTCACTAAGTGCTGAACACATCTTATTTATAATCGGCAGCATTTCAGTACTCTCAGAAAATCACCATTTTAATTTTTTTGATGATTGTGAGCAGGTGTTTAATTTTTGACTATCAATAAGTTAAATGTCTTAAGCAGCGCTAATGTTGACAATACATTCTTCTGACTGTCACTTTACCATTTTGGCATGGCATGTTGACAATAAACACCAAGACTTATCTCAAGGTATGAGGACTTGAACAGTACTGGACATTTTTGATTGTAGGAAACATGTAGTGGGGTTTTGCAGGGGTTTCTGGTTGGGGTGAGCAAGGACAGATGGGGAGGAGAGGAGAGGTGGGCGCAGAAGAGGGGGCAGAGGGGAGAGAGGAGAGACCGGGGGCAGTTGTGCATCATCTTTCATCTATCAGTCCTGACACAATAGTTGTATTAATAAAAAACAATAGTAGAGGAAATTAAAAATGTAAGGATGTTATACATAATAACAGCAACACTTCATATTCTAATAATAATCATAGTTGTTGTTTGATCCTGAAATCTCTGGCTTGTTCTAGCAGAGAGGCACAGTCATTGGTTTTTCCAGTCTGAAGTCAGACTCTCATGTCTTGAGTCAAAAAGAAACAATGAAACAGATATCAGGTTAAAAACAATTCTGTGAAAAACAAGCCTCACTGTTTTATTAATGTATTTAATAAGACTTTAGGCTTATCATGTAGGAAGGAACATGGATCAAAGAGTTGTGTGCATTACTCACACACACACACACTCACACACACACAAAGTGGGTGTGTGTGTGTGAATGACACTAATCTGTACTGTAAAGTGGTCATGGACTTTGAAAAAAAGTGTTACTTTAAAACTAAACATGTATTTATTGATTTTTTTTCAGCTGCTTTTAAGGCTCAGGCCCAGGATTATTTCTAAACACAAGCCTAAACAGTCAAGGGTCAGGACACAATAATTGGGCACAGGGATGGATGAGTGCGTGTGTGTGGTGGAGGAGGAAAACCTCGATCCCAGCTTATTTAGGCTATGTGTCAGGCTGGTCGACTCCAGTGTCCTCGGTCAAGATACTGAACTCCACATTGCTGTGTAGAAAAAGTGCTGCACATGGAGGTACTCTATGAAAGTGTTGATGGGTGGATGTAAAACTGATCAAAGGTTTTTGGTTTTCCCTAACTCTTGTTGAGGGAAGAGGATTTCACACCTTGTTAAGGCCTATAAGAAAAATTGTGACTTAGAATATGGGCTATACAAATACATTTCATCGATTGATTGAAAGCACTTTGAGCGGTATGAAAGTGCTATATAAATATAGACCATTTACCATTTCAAATGAATTAACTTTGTTATTGTGAGGAAATTATGCCCTTGGAATTTTAAAAGCCCTAAGCCCCCTAATCCCAGCCGTAATGGTTGACATGGTTTGCTGAAAGCAATTTACGAATGAAGTAGCTTAAACATTATATACAATGTGTGGGGCTGCTAACAAGGTTAACTTTATTTCATCACATAGGCAATTAAATGAATTGTTTTGATATAAAATACCAAAACCAGGATGAGGAACTGACGCATTGAGCAGATGGCAGATCATAGAAGATCAATACCAGCTTGGCTGAGTGAATGGCTTGTAGTTGAAGTGAAGTGACGGTGGAAGCTTGCTGAGGCAAACTCGTTACCCAAAACAATGTGAGCCTACTGCTTGTGCTGTGACAGTGTGATGCACATCTGGACTGCACAGATGACCTCTGTCTCATACTTTGCTTTTGGCTTTTATATTTGTGGTTGAGGTTACAGCAGGGACCATTCTGTGCATTCTGCCTATATGAAATACATGAAGATAAATTTCAACATAACATGAAATATTTGTCGCTGCACCATCCTGACTCAATCCCTTTCGCTGCATTTGCAGGCCAGTTGCTATGGCAACCCAAGGAGAGTAACACTAGTGTTTAATTGATCCACTAATGCATTTAGCTGCACACTCACGACTAAGTTGCCATTGTTTCCAGGTCACATTTTAGGGACAGACATTTACATAAAAGCATTTGCTGTTGCCAGAACCAATCATTATCAGCAGTTTTTTACTTTTTGGCAACAAATGTGGTGTAAACATTGAGTATTAAAAGCTAAAATATCGCCTCATCTGGGAATCATTATAATACTAAAATGCTCCCTGAGTCCTCAGGACTGACTCAATACACTGGCTCTATGACGTACTTTTGAACATTGCTCATGTTGGTCTTAATGTTTAGTATCTTGGTAAAGAGTTCTTCACTTTAATCCTGATCCCCATAAATTGAAGGTGACACATTTCATCAAGAATAAAGTACTGATATTTGATGGTACAGCTTCTTCCTGTTATTAATAATGATACTAATTCAAATAATAACCCGACTGAGATATGGTTGAAATTGCATTGTTCCCCTTGAAGCTGCAGCTAAAGCTGTAAGTAAACAGGTGAGGTAACATACTGTAGATATATTTGTCCCATGTCACGTATAGCCAGAGTGCATGATGTGACCAAATCTCACAAGCCCATTACTGCAATTTGGAGAAAATTGACAGCAGTACAGAGGCAGGCTGTGAAAAAAGCGCAAGAACAAGTAATTCCCCTCAAAAATGGGACAGAATGAGCAAGTAAGTGCGTGGTGCTTTACAAGTCCCTGGCAGATTCCAGTGTATACTGTAAGACATGATGGGTAATTATTAATTATCCTAGACAGTAATGCCAGAATATATAATTATGTGACAAACATGACATCTTCACTCTCACCACTAAGTGATGAATGTCATGAGGAGACTGCAATTATGTCATCTCATTCATTCAGAGTATGGTAAATGCAAAATTAAAAGCACTTCAGCTAATTTTGGCTTATTCCTTAGACTTTAGTCCTGAAGGTAGACTTGTAATCACTGAAGCAAAGAAAAAATACTGCTGTGCATATTTTAAGTGGAACCTATCAAGCATTTTGTCATCCATGACATAGAGGCTGCAGGGAAACAGTGCTGGCAGTAATAATACAGGTGTACCAAGTAAACCTTATGGGATTTGAGAGGTGCAGCTCTAAGTATATACCATGATGTCACCAGCAAATGGATGTCTCTGGCTCACACACATTCTTTTACCCCTTCAAGTGATCTCTTGTTGGCAAACCTCTGCTACATTTATATGTAGGACTTAATTGTTCTTCTCTGTTTGATGATTTCATCAATATTATTGGAAGTATACAAGAAAAAATACAATTGTGAGATGAGTTATTGTTTTTCAGTTAAATATACATGGTCAATGTTGTACAAGTTTGCCAGCCTCAACTCAAACACAAACACAATTTTAGTAAACTAATGATGAGCTCATTTTGATTAATAGTCAATCAAGCATACTTTATTTGTTAATCTGCTTTTAATAAATTTCAATTTGCATCATAGGGCGTTAAGTACAACACCCTCTGTCCTCAACAGGAGTAAGGAAAAGCCAAATAATAAATTATAATGTATCTACAACATTGACTAGAATAAAAAACATTATGGGTAATTTAGCTGTGCAGAAAAGGTGGATATGTTTTTGTATGGACTGTAAACTTAAACTGTAGTAATGTAGCAAATTTCATTCATTTCAACAGCACAGATTAATTTTGGTTTACTTGGAAATGCCATTTGTGGCTTTGAGAAACTTTTTTTTCTGAACCTCATCAAAAAATATTCCTTTGAGTTTTCATCAGCAGTATTGTCGCAGCAGAAGCTTTGCAATAGTGGTGATCGAGACTTCAAAGTGGACACTTCACAGCCATGTATTAGGTGCAATTACATCGCAGCAACCCATGGTTCAGTTGATCATATGTTCTGTAAGTGCTCCACTCTTGCTGACTTCCTTGAAATGTCTATTTTTGGCCATTAGTTTCAAATCAAAAGAATCAATGAGAAGGAGCATTCATCTAGCTCAGAGTCAAATACATAAAATCAATACCTTTCAAAAAAAAGCATGATTTACATTTCATATGAGTCTATCTCACTGAAAGTGTGAAAGCAAGAAGTCTCTGATTATCCATCTATCTATCTATCTATCTATCTATCTATGTCATGGAGCTCTTCTGCTTTCTTTCTATCTATCTATCTATCTATCTATCTCTCACACACACACACACACACACACACATACACACACTTTGTGACCTCTTGGTTCTGCCAAAGAATATTTGGCACTGAGGTGTCAGCATTAAGGGGAAAAGCTGGAATTGATTGTGCATTGAGGTGCAAGTAACAGCAGTTAAATGTATCTGCTGGAAGGTGTCTGAGATGGCAGCATCTCACTACCATTTTGTCATACTGCACAGTTCAACTCCAAATGCCAAGTCGTCGGGATCCTGATTTAACCAGGCGTGTGGATTTTTGGGGGGGTTGCAGGGCCATGGGATACCCTGGCTGAAGGGCATCCCAGGCTGATTGCCGGTTGCTGGGGTTTGATTGGTTCTGCTTCTCTTCCCACAATGGGTCTAAATTCATGGGAAGGCATGTAACTGGAGAGGATTGACCATATTGTCCAGAGGACAGTAACCAAAGGAAATGATGAATGAAGTCTCCTAAGCTGTCGTCAGCAGAGAACTTACTGTGATTACAGTGACTTCCGAACCCTTCGCTTGTCCCTGGAAGAAGTGAATATTATTTTCATGTTCTCATGACAATGTCCTCCCAATTTTGCCTCTCTCTAAAATTCTACAAAGTCATGTAGCAGTCACTTATACAAAGTGATGTACAAGCAAACATTCCCCCATCTTATTGAAATTTCATTTCAATAAATTGAATTACTATTGAATTATTGATTACTTTCAAAGTGAAAAATCAGACCAATTGTAACATGTACTGTTAATATTAAAATACAACTAGTATGTTTTCTTTTAACAGGCATCTAGGCCCAAGGATTTAGTGGTTTTTGCTTTTTAATTGTTTTGTATGGAGCATATAAATTATATCTCAGTAAATTTAAGAATGTCCTGCAACAAAGGGAACTAATCCCTTGCATGTTCATTGTTTATATATAAGTAAAAGTACAGAAAAGGTACTACATGAGGTGAGACCCACCGAAGATTGTCCTGCAAGATAAAGAAAGTATAAATATACTCCTGGGAGAAAGGGTTCAATAACAACAACAATAAGTACTTATTGGATACACAAATCAAGTGTAAAAATATTGACCTTGTTTCCTCGTTACATAACAAGTTAATGTTGATGTACGTAATCAATGGTCTGTCCGGTTTATCCAACTATGCACCTCAAGCTCCTCCTGACTGTAGAGCATTAACTATCTCTCTGAGGCATTTGAACCAGTCATGTTCTATTTCTATTCTCTTCAGGGAATGATATGTTTCAAACAGCGTTAATGTCTTAAAATACCCAATAATATCATAATGGTTGCTCTTTAAATGCTTTTTTTTTTAGAATAAAATAGAATAGAATGCTTTTATTGTCATTAAAAACCATGTACAACGAAATTAAAAAGACAACTCTGTTGGTATTAAAATAAAAGAAAGTAAGAAGAAAACAAAGTACCAGGGTGTTTTGTTTTTTTTGTTGTTGTTTTTTTAGAAAACAGTATAAAAAGTATAAATATATTTACAGCGGGAGCAAGTAACGTAATATATACTCCAATATACAGCAGCAGGATGAAAATAAATATATTGCATTTAGAACATGAGAATGAAAAGTGACTGGACACTTGACAGATGAAAAGCTACTGTGTGTTTAGTACTCTTATTGCACTTGAGTAGAATGCATTAGGAAATCTGGTTGTGCAGCCTGGTGTTGTAGATGTCCGACAGGCATGACAGCTGCACTCCTATGGTGCTCTGTGCCGACTTCCTGACTCTTTCCAGAGCCCTTCTGTCAGCCTGAGAGCTGCTCCTGAACCCCACCAAGATGTTGTGGTTGAGGATGCTCCCTACAGAACAGCTGTAGGACAGCAGCAGGTCCTGGGACAAGTTGACCTTTGTCAGTGACCTTAAACAACGCTGCTGTGCCTCTTTCACGAGGGCATTGGTGTTAGTGCCCCATGTAAGGTCCTGAGAAACCTGAAGTCACTGACCCTCTCTACCAGGTCCCCTTGGAAGAGAAGAGGAGTGAGATCCTCCTTCTTCCTCCTGAAGTCCAGCACCAACTCCTTTGTTTTTGAGGAGTTCAGTGCCAGGTTGTTGAGGGAGCACCAGGCAGTGAGATCCAGGACCTCCTCCCTGTAGGCTGTCTCATCACCATCATGAATCAGCCCCACAACAGTAGTGTCATCTGCACATTTTACAAGGATGTTGCTGTTGTGAATTGGTGTGCAGTCATGGGTGTACAAGTCCTGACTGTGAGCCCCAGGGCTCACAGTCAGGACTGAGGAATTATGGACCCCCAGCCTGATTGACTGCAGACGTTCGTGTTTTTGAGGAGTTGAGTGCCAGGTTGTTGAGGGAGCACCAGGCAGTGAGATCCAGGACCTCCTCCCTGTAGGCTGTCTCATCACCATCATGAATCAGCCCCACAACAGTAGTGTCATCTGCACATTTTACAAGGATGTTGCTGTTGTGAATTGGTGTGCAGTCATGGGTGTACAAGGTGTACAGCATTGGACCGAGCACAAAGCCCTGGGGTGCCCCAGGGCTCACAGTCAGGACTGAGGAATTATGGACCCCCAGCCTGACTGACTGCAGACGTTCGGTGAGAAAGTCTCTGATCCAACTGCTGGTGTGCTCGCCAATTCCCTGACCGCGCAATTTGGACTGCAGTCTGCTGTTAAAAGCTGAAGTCCACAAACAACATCCTCGCATAACTGCCAGACAGTTCAAAGTGTTTTCAGACTGTGTGGAGGGCTGTACTGGTGGTATCACCTGTGGACCTGTTGGGTCTGTATGCAAATTGGTGCTGATCGAGGCTGGGAGGCAGCACAGATTTTATATGCCTCAGAACCAGTCTCTAAAAGCACTTCATCAGTTGAAGTGAGAGCCACACGTCTGTAGTCATTCAGACTACTGATCGACAGTTTCTTGGGGATGGGCACAATAATGGCAGTTTTCAGGCAGCTGGGGACTGTGCAGGCTGCTAGCAAGAGGTTAAAATCTTTCTCGGATATGCTGCCTTTGCCCGCTTGATGCCCCTTTTCAGGAGGTTGGCTCTTGCAGCTGTTTCACCTTGCTATTCATTCACTGTTTCCTATTTGGGTAATGTCTAATCAACTTCTCCTCTGTGACATTAACCATACATGTTTTAAAATAAAACAAGAACCGTGGCTGTATACTCTGTTAAGTGGTCCTGTGCAAAAATGCCCGGCAGTCCTGGAACAGTGGGATGGCATTTTAGTGAGCGTAGTGAATTTTCTAAGCCAGTTTCAAGCTGAATGGGAATGAATTGATGCTCTTGATATGACATTGAATTAGTATTTCCATTCTTCCCTCCCCATCCCATCCCTGTCCTTTCTGGGGAGAAAATAAGTTAATTAATTTGCTGCTAAAACAGTAAAGGAAAACAGGCTACAGTGTATGGCCAAGATGCCAAGCTTAATTTATCTCCTCCCTCTGTGTCTGGTGAGGACATGCGATTGAGAGAGACACTTGTTTTCATACTGGAGCTGAAGGATAGAACCATATAACCCTCTCTCCGACGTCTAAGTCAAATGCAAGGTGCAATTTATTTTAATCAAACATTATAATTTTAACGGGGCAGAACAGGGAAATGCTGGGTGTTGGGCTGAGATGTTATTTTTCAGTATTCCCTCTTGCTTTTTTTAATCAGCACTGCTGTCATGCTTCTTGTGGGTTGATCACTGCAGCATTTGACACTTTATGCGTGCGGAATTAAAAAGAGACATGATTTGCATGTGACATTGAGTGTCTTAGTGCTTCAAATTGTCTCTCCCTGGAATTAGTATGCAGACAAGCTTATCTGTATGTATGCTGCTACTCTAAGAGGTTCAAACCACTGCTTTGTGTCGGGGCAAGAGGTTATGTAGAGACTAGAGCCAGCCCTCTCCTCATCTCGACACTTACCTACCTCTTTTGTACTCTAGAATTGATGCACTCAATAGTACAGTAGGTTTTCTTTTAATCTCGCTGAATTGATGCCACTGCTTTTTGTCCACCTTAGCCCTGGGTTCAGAATAGATGCTCTCAACAGTGGGTGCTTCTTTTGATATATCAAGGGATCTTACGCAACCCCTTTTGTTTTTTGTAACATTCGGATTAGAATTTTTTTGTAGCCCAATAATCATACAATATTTCTTTCTTTCAAAATGGGGGAAATGTTACACAATTCTCTTTCAATACTACTTCTAAAGTAGCATTCAGATCTAATATACCTCAACTCAATATGATGCTCTCACTTTGAATCAATTTTCTGAGGTTCACTTCACTCCTTAAAAAAGGGGATGGTGAAACTCTTTTGGACAAGCCTGTGCTTGTAGTATTTCTGAAAGGTTCTTGAATGCCTTTTCACCTTCGTGCTGTCTGTGACACTGACAATGATTCTCTCAGATGTGAGACGAAAGAAATGGATTTTCAAAGGAAGTTTCACAAAGTGCTTTTGAAAGTAACTTACTTCTTAAAGGACCTTGTCTGGACTTTTTTTGTTTAGTGTAGCTGCAGTTACTTTACTTTCGACATGACAACCTTGTCTGTCATATGTCATGTATTGTTTGTCAAAGAGACAACTCAATAATAATATCTTGTAATTGTGAGTATCAAAATCTGATCTCCATTCGGAAATTACTTGGTCAAAATTGCTTTACACTCAGTTATGAAGAACGCATTGAAATTACAATAATGACAAATGCCCAGTGAATGAATCGAAACCATGCATGATTTCAAAAAGTAAAGCATACTATGCAGAGTTATGGCTGTAGCCATTGGACTAAAGATGGTATCCCTGGTTAAGCTGATCATTGCCCCCAGTGCCTGACAGAAAGCACTCCAGTCATTGGAAGTTAACACTGAACAATGATCCTGCAAAACATCTAGCAAAAACCATGAAGGCAGAATTCACCAACAGTGTTGCAGTATCTGACGCTGATGGTTATTTGGCAAGTGCAACACAAGGCAGTGCTTTAGAAACCTGGATTACTGGATTCGCCCAGTAATGAGATCAGGGGCAACGGGGCACTGGGAGTGCATGCACTACTGGCCTCTGCCACTGCTTGCATGTTGAGTGTGTTGGTGAGCACCAGCCCCTTCTCCAAAAGGAATCTTAAGAATTAAACTCAGTCAGTATTAAGTTTGCATTCCTCATTCCTCACATTTATACACTAATAGTTTACAAGCAGTCTTTGTATCTTATGTTGAATTGAAATGATGACTGGTGGCCAGGGAAGCAACTGGGAGCAGATTAATAGCCCAATCACCGGAGCGATGACGAGGGAGTGATAGGGTTTTTCCCTTTCCCCCTCCAGAGTCACAACATGCCCTGACTGAAAAAGGAACAGTTGGGAGTTTGCTGCAGTTGGACAGAACATGACCAGACCATCGCACCGTCTTTGATTCTGTGGGACCATTCAACTTTGCCAAGGACACTTTTGCAACACATGATTACACATGGTTAAAAAAGCCAGAGTTAGCCAAAAGGCTAGTTTTCATCTGTAGTCCCCTGGCCTTGATGTAAAAAACGCACACAATACATATACAGTATAATACGAAAACATATACAGACACCAACTATACAATTTAGAAGAAATATGACATCACAACATATAACAACATAACATTTGGTCACAACATCAAAACATCACAACAGTCTTATCTTTTAGTGTCGACAGCTGTAGGTGTTGATCAGCCATATTTTCATTTTTTTTGTGAAGGCCTTGTATGTTGTAAGATGTTTAATCTCCTCAGGTACCGAGTTCCACGCACGTTTCATGGTCCTTACTGACCGGGCCGACATACTAAAACTACTCCTGCGCCTCTGACAGAGCCTCGAGTGACACAATGAAGACTGTTTCTTTGGCTGACAAATTCTGCCAGAGGATCTGGAGCCAATTTATGCAGTACTTTGTAAATCAATCTCAAGTCTGCAAATATGTGAAGATTGTCCCAGTTGAAAATACTGTATTTATTTTAATTGCACAATGATGATAGTGTCTAGGTTTTTTATCCATAACTTTAATTGCTTGTTTATACAAGACTTCCAATAATAATAATAATAATAATAGCAGTATTAAGCAGTGTGTAGACTATAATTTGCAGAAGAGTGGAGTGAAGACCAGGGTCTAATTCTGCAGCTAGGAATGAGTGACAAACACCTGCAGAGGATTAATGCAGTGAAATGATTGCTTGTGACAAACGTTTGTTTTTAATGTCATTTTACATGATCAATTTAGTTTGTCAGGTAAATATAGACTTATACACTTATTTTACTGGGTTTTGAAACAATTCATTTGATTCATAATAGAGCAGGTTAAATGATCTCATTGATACCCAGACACTACAGATTGGTCTGCTGGCAACAACACAAAAATATAGTCAGAAAAATGGAATTTATTAGTGAAAATGTGTAGAAAAGCATTGATCATATCTGCAATGACCCACTGAGCTATGGAATCAATAAATGTGTTTTAAGCCAGGCACCTTATCGTGTGACTTTAACATTAACCTTCCATTAACCATTACACAACCACTTAATTGCACCTCAGTCAATAATGTTAATCCAGATCCAGCTTTAGTTTCAGACAAACTTGTATTCATGTTATGGTAAAGTGGGAGTCTCTGGAAGGTGCTATCTGAATTGGAAAAAGCTAATATGTGGTGAAATGTAACGTGTTAAGATGATTCATGCCATTGAAGATGTTTCTGTGCACCAGTCTGAGCGCGAGGTCAATGCTATTTTGGACAGTGATATCCTCTGTCTCGCCTTAACCTCTCTCTAATTTGGCCCAGTGGATACAGCAAATGGTGAGCATAATTGAACATTACTTCCCAGATGATTTCTGGCAGGCCTGGCAGGGATTCTCCCAGGTCAACACTTATGTCGCTTAAAGGGGAAAAATGGTACTAATTTTGCTCTTTGATCTCTCTTAAATGATAATAGAGGCCAAGAATCATTATCAGTCTTTAAGGAAAGTAACTCAGAGAGAGTGACTCAGATATATCATTCCCAACATGACCTGAAGTCCAAGAAAGTATCTTGCAATATGCCTGCGAAGCAAAACTGCCATTGCAATATGGGCAGGTGATTAAACGACTGCGAGAGATCTCTGAAAGTATTTGGCACCAGGATGATGCTCTTTTTTCTTGAAACAGAGAATTTCAGCATATTTTTCTGTTTTACGTTGGGCTAAATTTGTTGTAATTTCAATCTTAGATCTGTCACACTGAGCTCTTGTTTTCAAGGTTTTCAAATGTGATATCACAAGGCTCTGTACAGAGATAATTAAATGACAATCTGTGTACACAATGATGATGATTTAAATGATCATTTTACAATGATATTTTACACCACAACCAACCCTACTACTACTTCTACTTACAATAATAATAATAATAATTGCCACACTATTAATACCTTTCCAACTCTAAACAGTGTGTATGTTGTTCCAGTATCTTATGTTCCAGTCACATTTTATTGAGTGGCATGTATTTAATAAAAAATCATGTATATCTTAATTCAAATTAAAATGCAGGAAATGTAAACTTTTTTTCAATAAAATGATCTCAGATGTAAAAACGAGTGCTGGTATGAGCTGCTTCTGCTCCGTCAGCTAGCAGTGGAACACGAAGCATTTAAATATGGGTAGCCTTTGTCTGTTTTCCACCTTAGCTGGATCTCATTTCATAGTGGGAAAAAAAATCACAGTCCTCCTCAAACATAGCTTGCAAAGGAAAAAAAATATTAACATGCAATTACTGTGTCAGACACTAGAAAGAAATGCTTCAGTTTACTGAGGTCTCTATGACAGGTGAATTTTGGGAGAATTTATTCTTACATAGAGGGTAAGTGAATTGTCGTTACCTGTCTGTTTCTTATGACACTTGGCTGGGTGCCATCTGATTTGTTGCAGGAGCTGTGAATTGGCCTGCCGCCCTCTCTCCAGATTAACAGGGGGAGGATATAAGCCTTCTCTTCACAGGTCAAGAGCGGAGCTACTCGAAGGTTACACGTCAGTCAAGCAGGTTGTCAGATCTGTGAAGTTGAGCACAAAATTTGTAGAGGAGAGATTGACTCTTTTCTGTCCGTCATGTCCATTCAAACATCATAATATAAACAGCCTAATGGAGGGGAAGAAGTGAAAGTTACAAAATGGAGGATGGCTGCTGTGCTTGGAAAGATCCTCGATTCATTGTGAAAACCACGGCGGGATGGATCAATACAATATATGTTGCCTCCATTAGCTTGATTAAAAAGAGGGATGGGTGAAGGCTGCAAGCTAAACAACTTTATTCAATGGATTATATGGGGATAAGGGTTTTGGCCAGCCCTCAGGGAGAAGCTGTAGATTAGAGGGGACAGGAAACCAGAGGAACACTAGAGTTAGGCTCAGACCCTTTCAGGGAGCTTCGAAAATTAGGCTTGAACAAGACTTTGGGCCCTGCTGCAGATGTACCTAATATTCAAAAACATGTCAAAGATGCATTACTGGCAAATGGTTCTTCTTCTGATCTTTAAAAGGGATTCAGTCATTTCCTGAAAAAGCAGCTCAGTTAAGTTTGAGCGACCCTTTCCAAGGTTTTCAGGCCTCATCGTGAAGCTTCACCTGGTAGGCTTATTTGTTGTTTTTCTTATTGTTTGCAAAATGAAGTGGTGCTTTTTAATGGTCATCACTTGTCCATTCTATTTTATTTGTCTTTTTTTTTTATTGTTTTTTTAATGTATATATTTTCTGTAACTGTACAAACACACCGTAGCAATTTCATGTGTAAACCTACCTGGCAATAAATCTGTTTCTGATTCACCATATTAAGTTTGCTCGAGAAGAGGCCAAACCATTTCTTAGTGTTCCCGCTGCGTTACCTGATCCAGACCTGAACTGTTAACTGTAAGCACAGTGAGAGCTAGTCTGTAGAATCACAGCCACAATTACAAAATGAAGTCCCATATTGTGACATAGGGTACCCGATGATTCTGGATTTATTTCACAAGATCATCGGTGTTTACTTGAATTACTCATGTGATATGAGCAACTGATGTGAATGTCCAGTCAAGATGTTACGTGTACATTTGTGTGGACACTATGTTAAAATACTTATCTGGAATTCAGGAAGATTGTTGGCTGCCATGGCTGCTAAATGGTGCAACAAGCTCTGCATTGACATCATTGCAGCAGAGAGGATAGACATTTTCCAGCACAGACTGAAGACACATCTCTTTGGATTTAAAAAAAAAAAAAAAAAGACAAATAAAAAGTAAAATAAATATGTTTCTGCAGTTTTTATGAACTGACTTTAATGTTAAATGTTTTTTATTTTGTGAATTTATAGCCCAGGTCATAGCTATGTGTTCACTGTATAAAAGGTTTTGGGTTTTTTTTTTCCTTGCTTGTGTCGAGGGCTAAGAACAGAGGATGTTACAACTGCTCAAAATTGTGACTCGTGTATATGGAACATACAAATAAAATGTGATTGATTGATTGATTGATTATTTGTACTGCCATGGCATGGGGTCGTGCCATTGCCCTCGGCAAAGGTAACTTAAACCTGTGATGGCACCATTGATGCAGATACACTGTACATAAAGTTTTAAAGTTGTATGTTGTGTAATTTAGCATGTGTTGCTTTCAAGACGACATCTTTACCAGAGACCTCAAAGGATAATTTAGGCCAAAGGAAACCACACTGGCATGGAAGGTTCCAGAAAGGTGGACAATCTGCATGCTTATTTTGAAAAACAAGAAAATGAAGGAGGTCACACATCATGTAATTCAAGATCCTTTATTGATCACTGTTCTTAGTTTAATGTTAAATGTAACACACCATGCCAACTTTTTCTGATTTGTGGCTATATCGAGATCATCTGTTTTCCCTTCCATCTGCATATTTAATCTGATATGCGCCACTATAAATGATGAATTCAGTCTGGTGTTGCACAGACAGAAGTTTTGTAATAGTTGATTGTTCCCCTTCAGCGTCAGGCCTTATAACTCATTCATGAGCTCAACCCATGGCTCAGTGTCAGTGCTGTAAAATAGAACCGCAAAGAACAGTGGAAACAGACAAACATTTTTAGTTACAGGAAGTGATGTATATATACAATACTAGAGCTAATTTAAAAAAAAAATGAATATGGAAATGGTGATTCTGTCCATCAATACATGTCATTGTTCTCATGGTTACTCTCACAGCTCAGAGACACTGCTGTACCTCAGTACCTCAAAGTAACCTTAAAGCTAGGAATTTCTAAAGGTCTGAGTGGACACCATTCTAGGTCTAGCACCCAGGTTTTATGACACATCCATTGTTTCAGCGTGATACCAGGCAGCACATTGTGTGCACATAAAAGCTGTAAAGCCACTGACAACCAGCTGCAATATTTGTTTTACAGATGGCTCTTTTGTGCAATCTGGACTGTGGAAGTCTGCTGCAGAGTAAAGTAAATAGGTCGGATGGTCAGTGGCGCTGGCATCTGTCCACAATGACCCACAGAGAGATGAGAGTCTTTCTTTCCACTCACAAAAGTGTTGAGACTCTTTTTATCCTGGCCTGAAATTTGATCAGAGGGAAGAGAGGAGTCCCCAAACATTGGGCCACTCTGTAAAGTGTCTCAGCTCCACATTCGGGGTGGATGGCTTTGGCCTCAGTGTGGTTACAGGACACACCCAGCAGCCAGTACAAGCATGAGCACTGTCACTGTGCATGGCACTGGGATGACTGAGGTTATACGTACGTAATACACAAGGAGCACATCAGAAAATATGTTTTTTGTTTTTTTTTTCTATATTTTATTAATTTTCATGAAAACAAATTCAACTGTTTATCACTTTTATTGGTTTATGATTTCAAAAGTTGAGGTGCCAGTTGATGTCCACCTTATCTTAGAGTTCTAAAGGCCAGTTGTCAGTCATACGTTCAAAGAGGACTGTGTTCCATCCATCCCTGTTGGTGTGTTTCTTCGTCATGGTGACGCACCCATATCACTTTGCCAATGGTGCAAAGCTGGGAAGATTAACCTGGCTTAATTAGAAATACAATAACCTGCTGGTGACAAAAGTCTGAGCAGTCTTTCAGCAGCATTCAGGAGAGCTGATGATTGAGGGGAGCACAGGGATTGACTCAGGGGTGCGCTCATAATTTCTCTCAAGACACGAAAACAAAGGGTCGTGCTGGTGCACTTCCTTCATAGCTTCATTTCACCTTCTGAGCCACAAACAAAAGGACATGGTGTGCAAAGAGCAGCAGACCTAAACTGACACCCTAGGGTTTGGATGCTGTTCCAGTGAACCTCCAGCTAGGAGCTCAAATGAAAAAAGAAACGATGATCAGGATTAAGTGTCCCTACATTCAATGACTATAACACATTTTTTACTTTTAAAGACACTCTTGAACTGGGCTATCTATATATAAATATGTTGCATGCAATGTTTTAAGTTTTAAAGAATATAGTTAATATTATTAAGTTCAAGACTGGGTATAAAGATAAACAAAAAAGTATACTGTATGCTGTTACTCACATTTCAACTTCATAATACCTTAGTGTTGCTTTGTATTAGGTTTCCACGTTCACTTATCTAATGATAACGTATCCAACAGAAAAACATAGAACTCATGGATTTAAAAGGCTCGAGGAAACCGCTGACCTCTCTCTTTGAGAGGACGCTCAGTTTTTGTGCTATGAAAATGACAACGGCGAATATAAGAGACACAAGTGTTTCTTTAGGACATTGGCATTGATTGATCATTTGTAACAAATAATAAAGATGTTTTAAAAAGTACATACCTGCATGTTTCTCTGAACTGTCTTTACTTTGCTGACTAAGTTCTTTGTATCAACCGTTAATTTATGCGTGAGTATTTCATGTAAGACTCAATCATTTGATTTAATGGAAGCTGCATCACCCTTCCATGACTTATTTATGATCTGCTTTATGAATGTGATTATATATCTGCTCACCAAGTGCATCTCTAACTAGTGGCAGACAAACTGCTCTTTTCACTGGTGCTTTGGCAGCCAGAGCCGGTGTGGAGAGTGGCTACAACAGGTGGTGGTACACTAGAAAATCTCATTATGTTTTTCAGGGGCACAATGCAGAACAACGTGGTGAAGATGGACTGACAAAGGAAAAAGGCACCATTTTTACTTCCCTCTCTACAATGACTAGGATAATAATGAATGACAACACATTTACTACACCATAAAAAAAAATGTTTTTGCGTTGATGTCAAAAATTTGCTCTACTTTAGTTGTGGTTCTTATCAGGAAATTAAGTAAATTCGCTGAATGTCTGCTTACAAAAAATCTCATGTTCTTTGCGCTCAAGAAGAAGACTTTAGTTAATTTTGATACTTTGTGTTTCAGATTAGCCTCTCTCAATATGTCATCTCTGTCCTACATGTGCACTTTACATGTAAATATCATATCCAGTTATATTCCACCTACTTTTAGTTTAACATTTAAGATGCTCCCCCTCTGGCTGCCCCAGAATCCATGCCCTGGACTGAGTGACAGACAATGCTCATTTAAAACACAAAAGCACATAGACTCTCATTCAGACTACAGCTGCCCTCTTTCAGACCTGTATTCTAAAGCCACTTTCTGTTGTCCCCTGCTCAGGTTTTTCCCCACGGAGAGAAATAAAGCTGGGCCCCACTGCATTGCATTTGGTGTGAGGGTAGAGAAGGGCTCGTCTGTTTGAAATAAAGAGGCAGAAACCTCTCCACTGAGAGGACACCTTAGAGGTGCACCTTTTGCTTTGTCCTGGGCAGTAGGCTGGAAAAATGGAAGGTGGAGTAGGAGGGGAAAACATTATGCAGGTGGGCGATTTGTCCCTAATGTGTTTATGAAAGATTCTTTGATAAAAGGGGGAAAGAACGGCTGCTGATTCTCAATGAGCTTTTTGTTGCTTTTTTTCTGATTTAGCACCTTACAGGCAAGCACGTTGTGTGCCTCAAACCACTCCACTTTCAAATCATGTGTTTGTTTTTGAAAGTAAGCCGAGCTGATTTTCCCTTTTGGCTGAAGGTGAAATTTACTTGTCTGTGGAAGGTTTGAGACTTGCATTTCCTCCATCAGCTGAGCTTGCTATAGAGAGCATTGGAGTTGCTTCTACAGACCTCTTTCGTAGTGACCGGTCAGTTATATGCTGAAATGCGAGTCACTTGTGGAAGCGCTGAATGGTTTTTTTATGCTTCTTGCTATCTTGATAATTCTCGCTCATTTTTTAAAGTGGTTGAGAGTATTTTCCTTGTAGTAAGCTTTTACATGTGTTATTCATCAAGCCCTAGCACACAATCACCTAAATACATTCAAGAATCACACATCATACTAATCCCATTCACATCATCACAAAAAATGATTGCACAATAATTTTGCTTAGAATCAAACGTGTTATAATAATATAATAATACAAAACAATTACCATGACCATACAATCCCAAAATGTATGTAAGAATGTATAACTCAACAATACCAATAAAACCAAATTATAATTTTTATGTTTTTGCTGTTTGAACACAGACTGCTAAAAATCCATCATTAATGCTGAGTTCTTATTTCTGAAATAAAAGAATAATATATTATTAATATTTGAATCATTTAAATATAATTCAAATTGGCCCTGTGAGACCTATTGCAAATACGAAGACTATATATGAATATGAATATATGAATATATAAGAATATATGTGTACATTTCACATTAAGACAGTTTTTCATTTTGTTACAACAGAAAATGACACACATCCTCAGTGTTGTTTCATGTTTATTAAATAAGACATCAAATCACAAATAAGATTTTACATGTGTTTTTACATTTGTCTTTCCCGTCGACACTGTTGCTTGTGTTAACCTGATAACCACTTACGTCGCTTTGGATAAAAGCGTCTGCCAAATTTGTTGAATTTAACTGAAACAAAGCTGTACAATATAAATTTTACCTAGGTTTTTAGATTTTGGAAATTATGGTATTGTTTTTGTTGAAACAAAACATGGAGCTGTCTCTGGTCAATAATCTCTCGGGAGCAGGGATCCAGTCTCCATGTACAGTCAGGGACACCATCAGACTGATAGGACCAAGGTGTGACAGATGATCAGCTGCAGCAGACATTACCCAGCATCAGCATGAGAGGAACAAGAACGCTTCACTAGTTTTAAAAAGGAAGAGGAGGCTTTGGCGCAAAGGGGAGGGGTCCATTTTAATTCTCCTTTTGCAGTGTATCAGAATACAGGATGCGCTGTCTGATTTCTGGTCCCTTGCAACTATCTTGTCCCAATTCAAACCTCTTGTGGTTTATGTGGCTGAGATCCTGTTTCCAGCGAAGCCACCTGACCATGAAAAGAGTGTGTGTGTCATGTTGCTGCCAGCATCTCTGACGAGCAGCTGCTCTTTAACACCCACAAAAACATATAGGACTTTAGCAATGGCATCAGGACCACGTCTCAGAAAACCCAAATATATGTGAACACATTGAAATTAAATGTCGATTCCTGTGCCCTATGTGAAAAATGTAGAACTTTGCTGCTAGGAGGCCAACTCTGCAACCTCTGTCAGAGTGGCGGCTGTTGTCAGGAACACATTTTCAAGTTCAGAGGAGCCCCCCAGATCCAGTGACCTGGCCTATTGTTATCAGTGAATGTGACTGGTTTCCATCAGGAAAGAGGATAAAACTTATGGCTTGTGGGCAAAAGGCAGGTGTCCTTCGTCCTTTGACAACCCTGCATACCCTATGACAGCTCACTAAGAGCAGAGTATTACTATTGGCCATTCAGTCAAAACAGTAGCTTGTGTGATCTTGTAATTTTATTCCATAACATAGAAACTCTATTACTGCCTCTAATATAAGAATTACGGAAAAAATATTGTGTGTGTAAACACACATATATACATATTTATTTGATTTACTAATCTAATCATCTGTAAAGTGGTGAATTATTATATACCATGAATATATAGATGAACTACAGTGAAATCAAAAGAATTTATTTTTTCGTTATATCTATTATTAATATTTTTATCACAAGATAATAATAATAAAAATAATAATAATAAAGTATTAGGAAAAATATTAATTCTCCATCTCCAAAATTCTAGTTCATTTAGTGATGCATTTAAAATGAGAGATTAATTTATGACCCTAAAATTAGACAGAAAATATCTAAGATCTGTAATGTGTTGAGTATGAAATAACCTGAGAGAAAAGAGGAGCATTGTAGAAAGACACTCATTTGTTGGTGCACTCCTTTGTTGTAAATGTTCAATGAAAACTTCATTCCAAATTTTCAGCTGAAGACAAACAACTGTCTAACTTTCCATTGCTTTCATCTGCAGGTGTTAATGTTGACCCAGCTTTGACAAATATCAGATCAAAGTATAGCTACCGGTCTGCCCACTGTCCAAAGTAAGATACGATGGTAAATACAAATCCTGATCTAAGTGCTATATATGTGATATAGTGGAAACAATTCCACAACATAGAAACAAGGCAAATATAGTTGCCAGGTAAAACAGAATGCTACCATCTTTATGTTGGGTTGCATTCTATCAGACACATTACCATTGTTCCCAAAATCTTTTACCCATTCAGAGATGAAATTGTATAATAAAAGCAAGGTTCCTAACAAGCCAATACATACATAATGTACCTTGATACCTTGGTCTGATTTTTACTTAAAGAAATATGTTCCATTCAAGTTACTCTTTATCTTTATCGCACATTTTATTTATTACTATAATCCATTCACATATCTGTATTTCCACATCTCCATATATTAAATCCATATTTCTTCTTCCAAATGATGAAACAATTTAAGTATATCTGTTGATGTTGCGTGTGTACGAGTTATAGTGAGTTTTGTATTTGCAAGAGGAGTGATGCTTTACATGGGGCAAGATCGCTGCTCATGGCTTGGCCATGGTAACACAGACAGATGCTGCTGTGGTTTCATACCTTAATAAAGCTGAAGCACTGAGAATTTTTTTATGTAAAATTGGCAAGCAACGTCTGTAAGAAAGACATAAACTACAGAAAATCCCAAGGAGAGTTACACATGGAGGAGCCTCGGACAGGAGATGAACATGAACCCCGAGTAACATGCTTTGGAATAAAACCAGTGGGTGAAATGGCAGGAATCCCACAATATTTGGCCACAGGAAGAAAAGGGAGACTTTACAGAGCTGGACCTCACAAACACATCTAGTTCATATCATATGATGATATCATTATGAATGGCTATGACCATTTGGAGGTCCACTTCCACCTTGGAGGTCTATGAAGGATGCAACATATCCTAACTATTGCCCTGGAAATGAGCATAATGTTAGATCACCCATTAGAACCTTCATGAATGATCTGACAACAATGATGATTTCAGGAGGTCAATGGATTCAATGGATGGCAGGGATTCAAAGCCTAGATATGTATAACAAAATAGCATCCTGCCAAGGATTTTGTTCTTTATTTCTTTATCTTTGTTCCTTATTTTCCTGGTTGAGGGATTGGAGAGAAGAATAGGTGGCAACAATCTCAAGTGGTATGGGCTACAGCATTGCCAAAGGCCCGAGCATTGCCCTATGTTACTGGACAAAAAGATGCAAGTCTTTGTCTAGTCTTTCTTTTTTAGTTCAACCAAGGATAAGTATTTATCTTAAAGTACAGGAGGGGTCTGAGCATGCAGCCGTGGGGAGTGCCAGGTTCAGGGTGGAAAATGTGGTGCTGCCTATCTGCACAGCCAGTTCAGGATCCCATCGCAGAGGATGGCGTTGAGGCCAAGTACTCTATGCTTGGTGTAAAGCTTCAGGGGCATGATGGTAGTGAAGTCAGTGATCATGTTTCTCTGTGTGTCCCTCTGGTTCAGGTGGGTGAGAGTGTTCTGAAGGTTGAGGGAGGTGGAATCTGCAGTGAATCTATTTGGCCAATAGGCAAATGGCAGTGAGGGGTTCTTGTGGTGGGTAGAGTTCTCTGGGCCTCTGGTACTTATGCCGCCAGTGGATTGCTCTCAAAGCGAGCACAGACGTAACTCAGTTCATCTTGGAGAGATGCAGGTCTTTGTCCAGTCTTTCTTTTTTAGTCGGATGGTTTTTAATCCGTCCAACATCTTCCTTGTGTGAGACTCCACTTGGTCCCTGTGCTGTCTGTAGGCAACTGCAGGTGTGCACCAGGTGGCATAGTCATGTTCACTGCAATGATTTTACACACAGTTGTCACTGATTATACACATTGTCAGAAATTAAAATAATCAATTCTGGATGCCACAAAGGTGCAGACCTTGAATTTGTCGGCATCTTTCTGAGACATACCTAATTATTGAAATATTTAAGGAGTCCTTCAAAATTTGTTTCAAATGAGAATCAAAATCAAATCATTAGGTAATGCATGCCTGAGGAGTTGAGGGCCAAGTATTTGAAAAAAAAATGTAGTGGAAATATGCTTGAGGTTTAGTCAACTGATTTTATTGTTCTGGTTTTAATAATACACATAACTGGGTGTTATCCGTAAAGCAGTGGGAATTTGAAAGTGTGAAAGGGCACAGGACAAATAAGCAGCATTTCCACATTTAAAAGCACATTCACCAGGAGCTAGCCAACTGCACTGCTAGTTTTGTAGTTTTTATAGAAATCGGGTAGGATCGGAGGGTTCATACATACTGATGGAAACACCTCTCTGCTTTGGATTCACGAATATCTGATTAAGTGGAGTGACATAAGGATGTGGTATATTTGCAACTGTATATTGACGTGAGAGCAAGTATTCTTTATTTTACTCTTTATTGTGTTATACTCATATTATCCACAAAGACAATTGTAACTGAACAGCAATGACATAACTGATTGTACATGCAATTTCAAAAGAGACGTGCATTATGAGTTTACAGGAAATCGAGGTTGTAACCACCTCTTAGCTCTGAACAGGAGCAACAGAAGTTTATTTTACTTGCTACTGCACATGATCAGTGCTGGAGGAGCTCTGATCTCCCGGTGTGTTGAATTAAGCTGCGTGGTTGTGCGACACATAAAGGTACGTGGCAGGGTTTTCAGGTTTGATTTCAATTTGCTCACTCCCTGATCATCCATTGCCTGGACAGGACACTCTCTGTGTGGAGGGTGTTGCGGCTCTGATGGTGGTTCGTGCTTTTATTCTGTAATATTTTCAAGTTGCTCACCCCCTGATCATCCATTGCCTGGACAGGACACTCTCTGTGTGGAGGGAGGTTTCCCTTTCAAAATGGTTACATGCAACCCACAGGTTACACCCCGGTACTGCTCTATTTTTTATGATGATGTTTAAATGAGGGAAACTGTTTCCTTATGTGCAGAAATTGTATTTTTTAAAGCTATATAATACCCTGTAAACATTCATTACATATCTGGCACAGCATTAATCAGTAGGAAGTGGGAAAGATAACAAGTTCTAGTTATTGTTGATGCTTCAATTGTCAGATTTTGGCAAATTAATTATTACAATCAATAAAATTACATCAAAACAAAAAATGAAACAAAACAAGGAAAGAGAGACCATTAAATGCATAAAAATAAATCTACATACATTTCCAAAGCGACATAGCTTATACAACAATTAATCTCATTACATTTCTTATTCAAAGAAAAAAAAAAGTCATGATTTCATAACCATCAAGATTCAATGACCCACAGGAAAAGCCTGAAGACTGAAGTGTCAAATATTGAGTTTGGAGTTTGTTTTTTGCTGAGAATGTGTTTTTAATGATCACATTTACAATACTAAGGTGAAATGAGGGTGGTAGTTTAAGGTTTGCTTCAGTTCAGCTTCAGACCCCAGCAGCTCTCAGTGACAGCATCATTTACAAATCCAGCACCTGTTAACTGTACAGTAAACAATCAAGCTGTAGCAATGAAATCAACATTACCTTTTACTCCTGCTCATGACTTAAGATTGGTGATGGTCCAATCTTTCCAACATATGGATGAGATGTTTGAGGCCATCTAATGCCATAGGACCCAAAGAGCTTATAAGTATATTGAAAAAAGGTTATATCCAAAGTGTAGAAGATTATGATCATTGACTCCACAACAATGGGGAGTCTCACTAAGCAGATATTGCTGAAGTTGGAGCTGATAGATGTTCAAGAGAAAGTATGTTATCTTAAAGAACTGCAGTGAAGTAAAGGAGTTAAGGTTAGGGTAATGGTTATGACGTTTGTGAAAAATTTGATTTAATTATTTTGGGACAATAATTTGTCTTGTCCAAATCTAAATTAGGAATAAATAGCATTGATATATTAATCTTCTTGCTTTAGGAAATATAGCAAACTAAGTTTTGAAAATATTGCCAAGATTATATCTATAAGAAGATGACATTAAATGAAGAAGCAGGCATACCGCCCTACTAAATAAGTGAGCCTTTCAGTCCCCGTTTCACCAGCTATGAAACTGAACGACTTAATTGAAATATGTAGGTAGTAAATATGTGGTGTGTGAAAACATTCCTTTTTATAAAGCTGGAGTTTTGCCATTTTTCAAGGGCTGAAGTCGCATTGCTGTGCGAGAGCTGTGATATAATTATTGAATATTTTGTTGAAAATATTCAAAAGGTCAAATGAATGCTGTTATTTCAGCCCTGGGTGGTTAAACTTTATTGTCAGTAGAATACAGAAATGCCCATTGCTCCATAAACTGTATTCAAATCATAGCCACTGAGTTTTATTGGCTTTTTATCTTATCTACATACATATAGCAGAAAATACTCACGATTTATGTGAACATTCAATGAAAATATATTTCAAGTAGTGGGAAATAAAAGCAATGCTCCATTTTCTGTGACTTCTCTAAATGTACTTGTCATTGTTTTAACCTGAAATAGATGTACCACATGTATGAAGATGGTTCAATCTCAAGTCAAATTGCTGGCAATAGGTAAATTAAGTATGGACTAGTCATGACTATTATTAACCTGGGTGCTTGCAACACGCTGAAAATGCACCACTGACAATAAAGCAAATTTCCATGGTGAACAAAGGTCGTTTTGATTTGCAGATCAAGCCTGTCTGCACAGATCAATGAAATAAATATAAGTGGAAAGAGTGTTGAAACATCCAGCCAAAGTTCCCAGAGAGACTGTGAATAACAAAATATGGTTATTAGCTTGCATCAACTGCTCCTATCTTTTGGGCCTTGTACAGGTATATGTAAGACAGACAGTGAATACAGCAGAATCTGGCACTATCTATCATATCTTATTGTATTCTAACCACACATTGTTAATCAATTCAATGCATGAATAAAGCTTAACTCCTGCAAGAAAGGGTTTTGTGAGGCAGGTATTAAATATCAGGAGATGCCATTGCTCTCCTTTCATTGACCAGACTGCCAGGCTGTTTCTTGATGTGGCATTTAAGCCTCCACACTGTATTCATAGCCATTGTGTGCCCTGCAGGCAGAGCAAAGATAAAATGAGCACAATGTGTTAAGCAGTGTGTAAATGCACGCTTCACACATATGCAGCATAGAGCCACAGACCGCATAGCACCTTTCAAGTTACTGAGAGAGAAGCCTGAAAAAGTCTTTGGTCCTTCGTTCTGTCATCCACAAAACTGGCACTCAGTGCAGTGCATACAGCCCCATCACTGAAAAACAACACTCAGACCTGTCTCATCTGGGATATTATCTGAATCTGCACCAAATTATACAAACACAAAAAATGTTCAGTTGGCCAAACTCTAGACCACTAGTGGAAATCTAATATGCAATGAGATGATACATTGCAGGGACAATCAGTGCTTTTACTCCTCCTTCCATTAGACAGACAGCAGGTAGGTGCTGGAGCCAATGACCGTGGAGCAGCAAGGCCAAGTAGCTGGACATGTTTAAATTCTACCAGCAGAGTCACCAAGGATTACTTATTCAATTCAGTTCAGTTATCCGTATTTGTATAGCACCAAGTTATTATATGTACTATCTCAAGGCACTTTACATGAAGGTCGAGACCACAATGAGCAGCACTGTGGAAACTGTGGAGAGAAAACATTCATTAACTGCAAGTCTAGCAGAAGCAGTAGACTCATTGTCAATGGACATCTGCATCAACTGAGCAGACTGACTTGAGAAAAATTGGGAGGCGAGGAGAGCAAAATAGGGGGAGACAAAGGGGAGGAAAAGGAGACTTGTGTAGCATCAGGTTTCAGCTAAAATGTTATAATGAAAAAAAGGTGTGAAGATGATATTAACGATAACAGCAACAATTCATATAATCTGAAAGAGAGATACGTGAAATGAGAGAAAGAGAAACAATGTGAGGAGAAAAGAAAACATATGGTCACATGACATGAAATAAATACATTTATCCAAAGGGAACATTTTCGATTTAACCCTAACCAACTCAAACCACAACATGTAAAGGCAGCATGACGAATTGCAAAAGAAACATGAGACAATAAAATGAGTGAATTAAAATCATTACATAGAAGAAAAAATGAATAATAATAAAATAAGAAATAAAAGAGTGATGTAACAGTGCAGTGTAAGAACAGAGTATTCATTTGAGTCAATAAAACCTGTGGTAAACAGGGAGGTCTTCCTCCTGGATTTAAATTAACTAAGACTTAGACTTGCAGCTCTTCAGGAGCGCTGTTCAGTTGAAAACTGTGCTAGGGACAGAAAGCTGTTCATATAGACTTACATGCAGTATTTTGGCTCGGGTTAAGGTTAACAACCGCAGGCAGTGATTACACTGTGTTCAGTGATCAACAGTGAAAACTGTAAAGATCAACCAGTGGATGGCAATCTACCTTTTTGTGATGGGCTTTTTTCATCATTCCACCACAGACATAATATCATCCAAAATCTTACAAAATCTATGGCAATAATTCCCTCAAAGTTGTTTTTAATCAATAATTGCACAGCGCTGAAGGAGACAATGTTATGTTATGTTCTTCTGTCCAAGTGTTAAATACATCCCAGCTCAAGCGGCCCGTGCCAAGGCAGATATGTTGAGATAACTGAGAGAGACGTCATTTCAGCTCAGATCAAATGCCATCAAGGTATTTATTGCTTACTGTTAAAATGTAGGCAGAGGCCTGCAATCTGTTCGCTTTCACAGGGCCCCAGTACAATTAATGCAATGTTCTCCATCTGAAAATAGAGGCATGCTGTCATCTCTTGCATAGATGTCTGAACGCTGTTTAGCTGCTGAATGGGAGATAGGCCCTCTATGATTGCTTTGAAAGCTGAGCTCAGCCTTCTTCTTGAAAAGACAAATGTAAAGAAAAAAGAGAAAAGATTTGCCCCTGGAGAACAAAGAAAACTAGAAAATCACTTCTGTTTTTCAGGGGCTCCTTTTGACAAGAACACCCAAGCCAGATCCTTAAAATAGAAAGTTAACAGCTCATGTCACTCCGCTGCTGACAAGCAGAGGATAAGAGGCCTTTCTATAATCTCTCTGTGTTGCATCTGAATCCCTAAACAGGCTCCTGAACAGGGACACCACAAACTACAGTGGCAGGGCATTTATGGAAGAAGGGGGTCCTAGAGGCAACTAAGTGGTTCCTATCTGCTTTGGAGAGCCGGCTCTCACTGCACTCTGGCTCATGCTGACACTTGCACTTCAGTGATGAAGCCCAGCAATGGCTTTAATTGTGCAATGAATAAAATGCAGTGTGGAAAGCCTGTGTTGCTAATCACCATTTTGCAGTGTTGAACATTTTGGGCTCCGTGTAGAGTGATTATGCATTCACATGGCCCACAGTGTTGAGCTTGGTGCTGTTTGTAAACATGAACAAGACATGAAGTGCTTCGAGTGACGAGTCAAAACCCACATCAGCTCCTCACTTGGTGACACCTTGGATCCTCTTCAGTTCAAACAGGGCCACAGACGATGCCATCACCTCAGTGAACCACGCTGCCCTCAAGCCCTGAACATGTGAGAATGCATTTCATTGATTACAGCTCAGCATTCCACACTGTCAGTCCCTCAAATAATTAACAATGACAAAAAAAATTTGAATGACTTGAAATATCAAATTTGGTCTATTTGAGATCACCCCCATGTCCTGCTGTGTTGTGTGAATGGAAAACTCATGTCGTAAAAACAGTTTATGAGACGTGTCTCAAGATTAAGTATTTTAGGACTTGTCACTGCTCTTGTCACAGGGGGTGTGTAGGAGAGGGGGAAAACAGGACCAAAATGCAGAACTCCAAACAGAAAGAGTCTTTTAATATTAAGCCACGACATTTAACAACAATCCAAAAGTGCCAAACAAAAGCTGTGGATCAAAACCACCAGGAGAACAACAAGAGACTTAGCAAAAATTTACTGAATAAGGCATGGCATGAAGCATGAAACATAAAACACTGACGTGGAACAGGGGTAACATTAAACGACCAACTGACAAAGAACAAACGAAACACCAAGACTAAATACTAAACAGACTAATGAGAAACAAGACACAGGTGGGCAGCCAGGAACAGAAAGTCAGAGGGGAAACAACACGCAACGGAGCAGGATTCTACAAAATAACACATGACACAAGACTAAGACAATGATTTCTCATTTAACTGTAAACATGAAATGAATGGAGACTGAATAAGCAGTGGTCGGAGTAGGAAACCCGGTGCTTCTGTGGTCGTCTGGAGAAATACGGGGGAAATTAGACAGAACCTCGCAGACCGAACCAGTGTCACACAACTCCTTAATAAGCTCTAAAAGTTAAAAAAGGAGTTTGGGGACCGGCAACTTATGCACTGACATACTGATGTTTTACAGTGACGCAACAACGTGGCCCCAACTCGGCTCCATGCCTTGGAAAACCAAACTGGTTCTTAGCAAGAACATGATTAGAACCAACCAAGAACTAGCACTAGCACTGAACTAGCACCTGGTTCTTTTGGTGGAAAAGCCCAATGGGATACAAACAAGGAACGTGACATTGCTGTGAAAACAAATATATAACTTGACATAACCTTGATATAACACCAAGGACGGGATCCTAGATGGTCCTCACAAACGAACATGAGCTTAGTCTTGGAGCTGTTCATACAAAGAATATGGAGGCATGGGGTCATGGGAGGTCGGCAAGAGACAGAGCATGGAACCTTGGATGGATGACCCAGAGGCTGGACAGACCTCGAGTGGGACCTCGACCCAGAGGCCGGACAAAGCATGGGGCATCAGGCAGAGGACCCGGAGGCCAGACAGAGTCAGAGCACGGGACCTTGGGTGGACGACCCGGAGCCAAGACAGAGTGTGGGACCTCAGGTGGGCGACCCGGAGGCTGGACAGAGTATGGAACCTCAGGTGGGCAACCCAGAGACCGCACAAAGCATGGGACCTTGGGTGGACGACCCGGAGGTCAGAGTCAGAGCATGAGACCTCAGGGAGGTGGCCCGGAGGCCGATCAGGATCAGGCAGAGGCTGGTCTGGGTCATGGCATAAAACCTTGGGCAGGCAGCCCGGAGGCCGGTTGGGGCAAACTGAAACAGGCCTGGATGAAAACTTTAGCCGTGGTGCTGGAATGGGAACTGGAGCAGAACTAGATGAATGCTCCAATCGAGAACCCAGGACATCTACTGGAACTTGACCAGATGAATCGTCCAATTGAGGAGCCAAGACATGAACAGGAGCCAAACAAGATGGACCCCTTGATCGTTGAGGTGGCTGCTTACAAGCAGCTGGAGACGTGTGGAGGCTGTGCAGAAAACATAAAACAAAAAAAAAACTTTTACTACTACTAATACACTTTTCTACTTTTCTCTGCTTGGTCCATTATTGGTCAGTTCTGTCATGGGGGGTGGGTAGGAGAGGGGAAAAACAAGACCAAAATGCAGAACTCTAAAGAGAAAGAGTCTTTTAATATTTAGCCAAGGCATTTAGCAAAAATCCAAGAGTGCCAAACAAAAGCTATAAACCACCAGGATCACCACCACCAGGAGGGCAACAAAAAATAAAACATGACACAGCCCTGAAAATAAATACATTACTTGACATAACCGCGACGGCTCTAAAACAAGTGTTAAATTATATTGGTTATTATCCGGTTTGCAGACTGTTCCACTGACATGTGGTTATAATGCACCACAGTATGAGACAGCAAGAGCAAACAAAACACAGAAATAAACATACATGATAATGTATATTTATATTACAATTTTGTTTTGCATGATGAAGAAAATGCATTTTTTTAACACAAGGAAAGGTACAATGAGTTTTTGTGAGCAGCACTGGATGTCATTTATAAACAATAAAACATAAAGAGAGTTCACAAACAAATGAAACTTTAGTAAGCATCTATTTAGTACTATGCCAGGGAAGTCTTCACAAAATACTTTTGGATTCTCAGGGTGTTGCAGAAAACAAACATGTCTTGATGACGTTACAAATGCATGGAAATGACAGGCTAAATATAAATTTTGTGTTGTTTTATATATATATATAATGCCAGGTAAGCCTTAGCTTTCATCAAACTCATTCTTTAGTACATTTCACGAAAGTAGGAACGTGATTCATTTTAACAAGAACTTATTATTATGAGTTCTTTGCAGGGGTGTAGATGATCGAAGATATCTCTGTTTTCTACAAGGAATTAGCTGTCAATGTAATAGTGTCAAATTAGCCCTGATTGCACACATAAAGCATCTTCCAGCACAGACTGTCTGCTGTAATGGCAATTTCATTGAATAAATACTAAAACTACACCATAACATCCCCACTAAATGGATCTCCAAAAAGGCAAACATCAATTGACCCAGTTGTGTACAGGGCGGTATCACAGTTCATTTTCACTCTTACAATCAACAATGTACAAGTGTGTGAACAAACAGATATGAATTAACTGAATAGGCACTAGTGATGCTCTGTAAACAGCAATCCTTGAGCTTGGATAATGACATTGTTGACATTGTTTTTTTTTTTTTTAAGTAAACTACTTACAATCAATTATTCATAACCCCAGCACATCTTTATTTGAAAGCACTTACGTAATAATTATTAGGACATCTGACAAGTTAGTGATTGCTTCCCTGGGCAACAGCCACCACAGTGAATGCTGCCTGTCAGAGAGAATCATGTATGATAGGTTGCAGTGTGCTGTGGCTGTATGAACCTGCTATATCTTGTATAGCCATATGCTAATATGTTTATATATTATATATTGATATATATTTTTTGGTTTGAGTGATTGATATGCTGACACATGGACTGTTATTTGCAATTCTGCTTTTGGTTCAGCACAACATCTGAAGTGTTGAAAAAAAAATCTGCTCTGACCAGTTGAAATGGCAAGCAATAGACCAAGAAATCATCTGGCAGAGTATCTAAATATTTGATGATCTTAAGACGTGCTGATCGGTGGATTTTAATAGTTAGACTGGATTAAGTTACTGTTTTTGAGTTATTACTGGAATTGTGCAAAACGGAGATCATTGGTATGCCTCTGTTTGGTGTGACCATCTGATCAGTTCCTGTCAACACTATCTCAACAGTATCTTGAGAGGATTTATTTAAATTTAGCACAGCCATTTTAGACTTTATTTAACATTTGATGGTGTTTTCTGGTAACAATATCTTTAAAACAGCTGGGGGAATGTCTTCAAATTTTGTATACCCATTAACCTGGACTCAAAGTGATTCAATTTTGGTGGAACAACAAGATACAAGGAATGTTCTGCTGGCTTGATTGGCACCTGGCATCCAGTGCCATTGCCACCACCTACTTTACATTACTTCATCGTTATTATTCATTCATCTATAAGCAATGCAAAAAAGGGAATTTAAATTAATCTGTTACAAGCATGTACTTTGATCAAAGGTCTGTGACTTCCCATTTTGGTCTCTTGTAGGAACATCTCAGGAAAACCTTGAGGGTAATATGTGCAATATGTCAGGGTATTCTAAGGTCATGGTGACCTCAAACCCAATTGTTTTAGCTTCTGGAAAATGATGTATCAATGTATCCCCAAGTAAAGGTTCTTGGATTCAAAGAATGAACCAATTAACTAAGTATCAGTGGGCAAATGTATTGGTGCCAGTGCTCTGTGCACTGGCATGAGGCAATGGTTGGTATTTCAAGCTTCTAGAGAAACTTGTCAAGACACAGTTACAGTTCTCCAAATCTTAACATTTTCATTAAGTATTGACCTTTGAGGTTGCCACCTTTTATACTTAATGTATGGTTTACTTTTTAAGAAAGTTTACAACCTTTAATTATTCAAGACTTAGTTCTCATCAAAAATAATTGTGGAGATCATGAAATCAGAAACTTGTACTTACTGGAGAGAAGGACAAATGTTAGAGTAAGTAGGTTGTCATTACATTTTTAACAGTGGTAAAGATCTATTAATTAAATGAATGAAAATCTGTTCCACTTCCCAGTTGGTGAGCTGCAGGGATGTTGTCTTGCGTGTATGGCATTCAGTTAAAATAATTAATTAATTGATGACACCCTTTCCTCAAATGTACATCTCCTTACATGCACAGTGACCCAAATAAATGTTAATTACGATGAACAATTTCATAGGTTAGGCCAATTTCAATTAATATATACATATATATCCTATTTTCTCACTAAGGATCTGTAAGATTATCATATTATGATTTTTGATGGCAGGGGAAATGGTAAAGGAAGGCGATGACACCAAATGGATGATAACACCAAAATGTCAGCTGTAATAAGTCTGAGTGTGACTCTGCAGTACGTAGGCTGTCAATTTTAAACCCGTCTCCAGGCAACAGACTATTATTTTAGTTGGCGGACAGACACTTCAATTTGATGTTGCAGCAGCCATACAGCTTTGAGTTAGTTCATATGCCAACTCTAGAAACACATTGTGAAAGTACACACAAAATGTCTGGATTTGCATCTGGCTTTCTTTTGGTAGAATACAGCTGTGGTTGTTTCCATACACAGGGCATAGTCGCATGTGCTTGTAATGAAAAGAATGAAGCATAACTGGTAAGGTTGCTTAACATACAAAGGCTAAATCCCCGGAGGATCCCCTGCACACAGTTATTTGATTTGCTCCTGCAGCCACAGCCCAGTCCTGCCTAAGTGCTGTACAGAGGCATATGGCCAGGCTTGTGTGGGCCTAATTACAGGCATTATCTCATTCACTATTGTAAGGGACTGTTGTGCCATCTTCCATTTATTTAATTAGGCTTTTCACATATTGAAAAGGCCCAGTTTGTGCTGAAAATGTAATATACGGTTTGAGAGAATGTAGACTTTGTGGGTGTTGTGTATTAAAAATATATTGTGAATTTTGTTTTTCTGATGTGGCACAATTTGTCAAGCAATTAGCCATACTAATTAAATTTTTGTGGCCCTAATCAAACGAAAATGCTAAAACATTCTTTACATTGCCAGTCCACTGTCTGTTCCCATTTAACTTGATGGCTTAAAAGAGCCTCCTTCTCCTGGATTCCACTCCACTTGATCACCTCATTTGCATATTATATTGGTAAATCAAATTAAGCACCCGCAGCTTTTAACATGATTGACTGTGGCCAGGGCTGCTCAGATGGGACTTTTTCTGCACAGAAAATTAGACCAATTTTAATGTGTGGAGCAGAGAGCCTGGCTCCATTCAGCGAATCACATTCACTCAGCTAATTAAAATGATTTTTCCCCTTTTTGTCTGTGTTTGCCAAAGGCTTTGATAGATTTGCCCACCTGCTGTTTTACTGTAGATCTCGTTTTCCTGCTTTGTTTCCCAGTAGAGGCCAATGCCACACTGTCGTCCTACTGCTCCATGCACGATTACTGTTTTTCTAGTCATCAACTGAACCAATAACTAATCAATAAGTCTCAGTTCTCTCTTCTTAGCTGCTGATAATACAAAGGGTTTGCTTGTTTATGGCATTGCAAATCCAAGCAAATGCTTGTATTCGATTCAGTACACTCAGCAGATATGTATTTATCCAACAAGACTTAACAGCAGCTTCAGTCAGTAACTGAGCATTTAGCAAGTGTTAGATGTCAGGTTAAGCCAAACATGAAGTGGTATGTTGCAAACACTGACCGGTCTTTTGAGTTTTTTGCATGTCTACTATCTACAGTAATTCTGCAGTTTATGTAAAAAATAAATAGAAGGGGGGCTTGGTATCAATATCATTGCCACTTATGTGCATTATTGTTATAGATAATAGAATAATAGAATTCAAAGCTTATTGTGATTAAAGCCCACAATAAGAATTATCTCCATTTTAACCAAAACAACGTCTAAATTAAATATCTGACAAAGCATTTGATATTGAACAAAATCATTTCATCTTATAAGCCCTATGAGTCACTTGTGAATATAGGCTATACAGAATGAAATCTGATGAACTGATTGATGACCATGGTTACTTCCCAGTCATTCATGTATTGAAATATGATTTGGAAAAATAATAATAATAATAACAAATCTATACATGTCTTTGTCCTTACAGCAGCCCAAAATTTGGAATCTTGCCAACTTGCATTTTGCTTTTAAATTGTTTTGACTACAATATTGATGCCCAATTTCTACAGTGCAGCAACTAGTGATAATTATGTCCAATTGTAAATATTTCATTAATATGAATATATTTTAAATACACCTCTGATATTGGATTATTTAAAATTACAATCCATCCAGTCTGTATGTCCTACTGTCAAGATATTTTCAGAGACAAAGTTATAGGAGCTGAGAAAAGGAGCAAGGAGAAGAGAAAATGCTACTCTTTAGGAAATATTCCCAGTGGGAATAATAGGTGCAGCATAGTGCCGGCATCAGGCGCTTCCCCAGAATACGACAGTCAGCTTAATTGCAGCTTTTAGGATCATTACTGCTCCCATGTGAATGTCAAAATGGACAAGGCTAGTAGGCCTTTGACAAACAGGCAACCACCACCCACCGCCCTGCAGTCACAGGGGGCAGGGCCATAACCAAGAGAAAAATACAGGCCTTGTCTGTTGTCCTGTTTGCTCCACGCTGAAAGGAAAAGATACTACAGACCAGATTTTGGAAAATGCTTTATTTCTTGTTGTCTGAAATTTAGAAAAAATAAAGCATAAAAATGACTGTGTGTGTGTGTGTGTGCATGTGTGTGTGGTGCTGCACTCTGCTCTCTTATACGCCTCCGACCTTTGCAGACTCCAGTTGTCATGGCTGCGAATAGCTCATTACAGATCCACTAGTTGAGGAGCCCATTCATCATTCAAGAGCAGAAGCTTGCATCCAACTCAAGAGCTGGAGGGAAGTGGCTCTCCAAGAGCCTTGGCCTCATCCCTACAATCATCCAATGAGGTCTTCCATTGAGCGCCATTTCTCATAGTGTGGAATATAATGTAAAGTAGTCCTTTTCTACAAGCCCTGTCAAAAGTCTTTACTTGTCATAATTCTGTCATTGATACCTCACTTCAGGTTTTCTGACCGTGAATCTTTTTGACGGCTGTTTGGCTTTTTGGGCAAAGCACAAGGTCAAATTCACAACCAAATATATTTATATATATTTATATATATGTGTGTGTGTGTTATATACTATTATTATGCATGCATGCTTGAATTTTATGGAAAATAAAAGATGCATTTTGAGAGAATAGTCACATTTAAAATAATATGCTGTACTGAATATTGAGTTACATACAACGTTTGATAAATACATGAAACATGGTCTTTCTTCTCTCCACCCCCACCCCTCTCCCTCCCAGTCATGGCAAATGGCATCTAGCATTGACTCTGGGTCTGCTAGAGGTTAGAGGTTTCAATTAATTGTTTATCCCCACAGTTGCCAAAGTGCTGCTCATTGCTGTAGTTTATACAATTTCCAAGGTAAAGCGCTTTGAGATCATGTTTAATACTGTATAGTTTGGTGCGATTCAGAATACAGCCATCTTCAAGTGAAATAATACATTAACCTTTTTAAAAAAAATGTAACCACACCTTGTTTTGGGTTTTTTTTTTTTTTTTTTTGCCTTTTCAAAATTAGATACAGCAGAAATCTAATAACACTGATGACAAGCATTAACTAGTTGTGATATCACTAGTTGTGGCAGTGAGTTGTGAACTGATATATCTGCCCTTATTTGTAAACTACAAATAAGTTGTGGAAATCCTGCCTGAAAAGAACCATCGTCTGTCACTTCAGCTGATGGGGGCTGGGGGCAGAATCATTTTCCTGGTGTGATATGCATACCAGGTAAGAGCCTTTTCAATGATTTTCCAGTCAAGCTTGTTTTGGTTTCCAATGTTGTTGTGCCAATTTCAGTGGTAACCCTGAGCACGCAAATCCAGTCTATCAAAACAAGGAAGGTCAAAACTCTCAGGTGTTGTGCCCGTCTGAGTGCTATAAAGCCAAGTGCGTTATCGTTTTCACCCAGAGAGAGGCTGTGATAGTAGCAGAGGATGAAGGTTAGCAGACAGCACCTCACTTGGAGTGGTTCAAAGCCGTACCTGATTTGTTTTGTAGCGCTGCCACTCTGCCTTGTTTTGCACATTCATATGGGAAGAGCAGCACGCGGATGCTCCTTCCACCGAGCAGACCCACATTTTCTGCCACTATGTTCTCCGAGGGCAGTGATGCAAACAGTGCGAGTTGCCTATTGCTGTCATTCAAGGAAAGCATCTGTTAGCCATACGGACACTGCAGAGTGTGGGTGGCTGCAGGGGAAGGAAATGAACTATTGGATCTGTCAGATTGTGCAGAACATTTTTGAACATATTATTCAACTGATTTAGCTAAAAGGATGCACGGGACCATATTAAGGAGAGTCCCAATCTAAATTGTTCCATTTTCAACTCTTTTTTCATTGGCCTGCAAGTGGAACAAGTGCATTTTTCATTTCGTAAGATCTCAGATCTTTAAAATGAAGGTTAGCAGACAGCACCTCACTTGGAGTGGTTCAAAGCCGTACCTGATTTGTTTTGTAGCGCTGCCACTCTGCCTTGTTTTGCACATTCATATGGGAAGAGCAGCACGCGGATGCTCCTTCCACCGAGCAGACCCACATTTTCTGCCACTATGTTCTCCGAGGGCAGTGATGCAAACAGTGCGAGTTGCCTATTGCTGTCATTCAAGGAAAGCATCTGTTAGCCATACGGACACTGCAGAGTGTGGGTGGCTGCAGGGGAAGGAAATGAACTATTGGATCTGTCAGATTGTGCAGAACATTTTTGAACATATTATTCAACTGATTTAGCTAAAAGGATGCACGGGACCATATTAAGGAGAGTCCCAATCTAAATTGTTCCATTTTCAACTCTTTTTTCATTGGCCTGCAAGTGGAACAAGTGCATTTTTCATTTCGTAAGATCTCATATCTTTAAAAAAAAAAAAAAAAAAAAAAAAAGACTCAATTATTTTCCTAGGGATCATGAAAGTCTGTCAGATTTCTGCATAATTATATTGTCAATCTTGCTAACAAATGGGTTGCATAGTACACCTGAATATACTGCATGTACCCTTCTCAAACATACAACTACATAGATAAAGGGAAAATAACCCATTTCAATTTGAAAATAATGTGTAAATGAAATATGCAATGTGATCTTTTTGTCATTTTTTAAAAATCAATATTGTTATCATTTGACCAGTCAGACAGCAACACTCATTTCCACACACCAATCAAAGTCAGTTTAAATCACCTTTTTAACCACTGGGAAAAACTGGAACTTTTAATATAGCCACTAAAAATGAGGGCTGAGAATCAAACTTCAGTGTTAGAAGAAGCAACATCAGCACGCCCATTTGAAACTCTGCCGTGCTTTCACATGTATATATACTGCAGTTTCTGGACTTAATACTGGGAGACCAGACCACAAAGTCCTCAGAAAGTAGAAGAGCTCTCACTTGTCATAAGATTTTGAGGTGACTAGAGCCGAGGCCAGGGTCAGTGTAAAAATATAAAAAATAAAAAATATTTTCTGCTTTGGACTGCTGAAGCCAATTGAGACCCTACAATTAAACATAAACAGATTGACTTCATTTTTCTCACTTGAAAGATCATTGAAGTACAAGAGATTATTTCTCTCAGCTAAATATTCCAAAACCAATATATGAGCAAATGTTAGTTAGTTAACTTACATTTTCCAATTTTTTTAATAGTTCTTTTTGTGTGTTCATTTCTTGTAGCAGTTTTTCAGGATTTTTCCCCAGATATGCATATTCCTAATAAATCTCCGTTCAAATATGTTTGTATTTGGCTGACATGCCTGGGAAAATACTTTCTTAACTATTTTTCCATACTACACATCACAAATATAAACCCTATTAAACACGGTAACGTGGTTTTCAAGGACAATGTGTGGTGTTTCAGCAGACAACGCCAGGCAAGGCTGTATTACCTTTGGTACTGAGATTCTGATCTCAGGATGGTTGGGGGCTCTCTAATACCTGGCAGAACTGCAAACAGTAGTGCTTACACTGCTGCCGATGAAGCAAGTGAGAGGAGGAGGCTGTGGTACTCGGAGATAGCGTCTGAGAGTGAATAATGTGGCTGGAAAGAAAATACAAAACTAATTGTGTCCCTCACATCCGCTTGCACTCGCAAATATCTGCTTGTGAGGCCTGACTTCTGCTGGTGGTTGGCAATTTAAAATCAATCTAGTGCGGGAAACCTTTAAACATGCAAGGTAGATTCACCATCTTGTCCTGTGTGCTAAAGTAAAATACTGTTTTCACAGTGACCGTATGCAAATGTATGAGATGTGGATGAATGTGCAGCTACGTCCTTGGGTCGGCTTTATCTCCTTTGCTGAGCTATTCATGTTAATAATGAAATAACAACAACAATAACAACATAAAATAAAAATGGACCAGCGGGTTGCATTTAACTTGTAACTCCACACACACACACACACACACACATTCTGATGGAATCAAGCTACCATGCAAATAATTTAAATTACTCTAAAATATGTTGGGCACAATTTAATTCAATCTCTTTCCTTTCTAGCGTGTGGTGGGGCAGTTTGAATGTCATATCCATGCATTCTAATCTTGCAAATCATTTTACACTAACTGTCAGTAAATTAAATTGGATTAAATGACATGTGAAAATCCAAAATTAAGTTCTGATTACACAGAAGATAACTAAAGAAAATGGGTGTGTTCATACATGATTTGACGATACCAGACTGGTGAGCAGCTTGACAAGTTGTTTTAGTTTCCAAATGCTTGTATTTTGCAAATACTGAAATATGTCCATAGTCTCTTTATAAAGATGGATGTAGTGTCCGTGACGTCACCCGTTCGTTTCTGAAGAGCTGATTTGAGGCTCAAATTGGGCGTTCACCAAGCGCCATATTGCCGCAGCGCCTCACTTCTTTTATTCCTTTGTAACCAATAGATGGAAAAAGAGGCGGGAGCTGAGTGACAACAGACAACTAAGCAGCACCCACAGAGTGTCCACGAAGAGTGCCCAGGTGTCACTCAAGAGACCACGCCCTAACTTATACGGAATTTGAATCACTGATAAAAATTAAACGAGCGCTTTAGAAAAAAATTTACCCCCCTCAGTCTTGACCCGAAGCAAGACCTGAGGCCGGAAGGCCAAAGCCGTGTTTGGAACCAGGCTGTAAACAGGTTTAATTCTCCTCTGAAATCAGGGCTTTTAACATGGGAGTCAATGGGCACTGCTGAGTTCTTGGAGCCAGCCTCAAGCGGCCACCCAGTGAACTGCAGCTTTCAGCACTTCCACATTGGCCTCATCGCTCAGCCCGGGATGTTGTGCCCCTCGAATCTGTCTCATGTTAAGATAAGACAGATATGAATGCACGTACACAGGTTTTGTGGGGTTAAAAAATAAAAGTAAAATTATAATTCCATCATCACATCTACTGTAAACCTCGACCTTCTAATGTTGCCTGGCAAAAGATAGAGTTGCCATGGTCAAACAAAATGGAGAATTAACCGGAAGGTGCCCTTTGCACCAGCAGCTTGCTAATCATAATATGACCAACAACTCATACATGGGGGTACTATATATTAACAATGAGTGCAACATAGCATGATGATGATGGCAATATTTTCTACTTGTGGCAAAAAGTAAACCTACAGAGGATTTGCTTGGACACCAGTGAGGAAACACGGTAATCAAACATTCTTTACTGAGACCAGCTTACATATTTGGACCACTAACAACAGTTTTCTTTGTAGGGTTTTGAGCATCCTCTTTCACCACAGAGTAGATCTTACTTTATGATGTTACGGCTGCGCCGTATGTTAGTGTGTGTGAGTGCATGAGGAGCCGGTGGGAGACTGGGCCAGTCGGGATTGGAGGCTGTCTATTCCGCCACCAGAGAAGGACCGGCCAAGATTGGAAGCTGCCAACCCCGCCCCCAAGAGAGTGACAGTCCGGGAGTGGAGGCTGCTTACTCTGTACATGGAGAGGATTGGCTGCTGATGTATCATGGCTGCTTGGGACCAGAGAGGGGAAAAATTGTCCTTTCGTGTTACGTCCACCGAGCCCCTAGACCGGGCCTGACGATGATCTCAAACACATCTGGCTTTAGGGGGGTGGAACAGTGCACACTGATGGTTTATTGCATGTTTACCTAAAATAGTGAGCTGTTTTCTTTGAGCATAAACTATATACACATTAAAGTGCTGTGTGCCATTAGACTGATCAAGTAAAGCCAAGTTCAAGAACCTAAAAATCAAAGTTACTTTGGGTGCACAGTATAATTTTAACATTCACTGTTTAATATTGTTCGCAAACAGCTTTCCATTTGCACTTCATATTTGTATCATTCAAACACAGAAGCACTGTCACTCAACCCCTGAAAGATGAATTAGACATGACTGGACACAAAGATTGGTGTATCACTTTGTAACCTGGTGGGCCTTTGGAGTCAGGCACCAGATTTGAATGTTAGGTCCCTCGGTCATTTCTCATCCCAGTTCAATGTAGTCTCATCCAGAGGCCTGCAATTGTTTCCTCCTGCCCAAAGTACAGTGCTGCTTTTGTTCCATCTCTCCATCAGCTCTGAATACTGTCCCAGAGCTAGATAAACCTGCAGGGTGTGTTATCTGGACTCTTTGTCCTGGTTCTTCGCTTCCCTTGCCCAAATCCTCTATTCATCAGACCAGCACCACTGTAAGCCAAGAGTCACTGTGTTTCTCTCAGTCACTGTGGATGCTCACCAAGCTCAGTCACGTGTCATGTCTTGTGGTTCATGGTTTTAATAATTTCAGTGATAATCAATGCATACATTTTGTTGAAGTTGATAAAAGCAATTTTTACCAATCAATAACTCTTATATAACTCTAAATCTATCATTCTGATTGGATCATACACCTACAGAACACAAAGGATTGTCCTTTTCTTACAAGAAATCCCATGTGGTGTGAATAATGACCCCTGTAATCACAGGTGAAAGTGTAACTTCAAATTCATATAAAGACACCAAGGAGTTTGTGACCGATGGACAACCTATGTGAGTTCGTCAACGACTGCTGCATGGAGAGTGAATATGATCAAACCTAAGTGGCACAACATGGACGCTGCTTGGTTCAGAGTACAGTCAGTGTAAAAGACAGAAAAGGCTTTTATAAAATGATGGGTGGTGCAGCAGGCTGCTAACTTGCTGAGAGAAGCAGACCAAAGCTGCAAAATACGGTGAAGCTTGAGATTTTTTGTACCACCTTGTTGAATTGTCGGTGGCATTCTCCAAACTGCATGTCCCTGCATGCCACAACAGAACTATGAGACATTAAGGTGCTGTATGAGACATTAGTACAGAATAAAGCCATCTGAACTCTCAAGACTTTTCCAGCAGCCATATGATACCCTCTTTAACTGAACTGTGGTCAAGCACGTTGCTGTCCCAATTCAGTGGAAATCATTTGTGTCTGTTAAGCCACAGGCACAGTATGTCTGTTATTTCACATGGTTGTTGCACACAGACTGTATGCTAGCAGCATCACTTCATCAACTCCAGTTGTTACGTACTGATCAAGTAGAAATAATGTTGGCCAAGTTCCTGCAGCTCTTCCCATGGTCAGAGTAACCATAGAGACTACTCTACTCTCCATTGGTGGGCCAGTGAACCATAGAAAAACATCCATTAAGTCAGTCCCAGCTGATAAGTCCACCGCTGAATTGTGTCTCAGTGTGGGCATGGCTTTCGCCATTGTGTGATTGCCCGTTGGAAGATCACTCTTGTTTCATCTTGGTTTTTATCACTCTCCATCTCAGCATTCTTTGCTGTTCGAAACAAAAGTGGCATCATCTTCATGTTTAGGTTGCACTATGACAAAAATGTCCTGCCTGATGACACTTAGTGAAAGTGGAAGCAATCCAAACAAACAGCAGGCCATGATTTGTTAGCCTAATACAGTGGGCAATCAACATGCTCTTCATATTTGGATGTCAGAACAGAAAAGTTGTCTTCTGTCACTTTAACCCAGCCTTGACAGTGGCTTAATGTGTCCTAAAAGAGACAGGGACTTCATCCACTCTCTGTTAATTTCCACTGAATCCAGACTTCCACCAATGCTAATTTCAGTCATTAGCTGCAGTGCAAATCACACCAAGGTTACAGATGGTACCATTTGTGCTGTAATGGAGTCCCTCTCCCTGTACACGCTATCACACATTACATTTCCTTCACCTTCCCTGTTGGAAGCAGATATTTCTCTTTATATTGTTTTAACCTCAATTCATTCATATGAAAGCAGTATGATGTTGATTGGGGATATTTTACAAGGTTAACTCACTATTAACTGCCAACAAATGACTGATGGTAGGTTTTGTTTGAGCCTGTCGGAGTGCGGACAACATAAAGCTTTATTATTGTAGTGTAAAGGTTAGAAAACAACACTTACTGCATATCATTATTTCTAATAATCTGTGTCATACTCAAATGTTCTCTGGATTCATGGATTTTTTGAAGAAACCAAGTTCACGTGTTTCGGTTTCTATGTTGTCTTGGATAAAAGGCTGTTGTGCTAATGCTGGAGCAGTGCTTGTTTTGCTTTTTTTACAATATAATTCACAGGCATTTTCAATTTAACAACTGGGCGCGTCTCCTCGGACACAAGAGGGTGAATGTAAACTCAAGTTCAATCATAATTAGACATGGCATTGTGCTATACAATAGCAAAATAACATTTGCATAGGATGGACTGTCATTGAAGAAGACATGAATGATAAGGAAAATGCCGTGCACTGCTTTAGTTGCAGAATTTGAATGCCCCGTTTGTTGTTGAGACCTGCACTGTGTTGCATCACTGCAGAGATTGGTTTAGCCTGCAGGACTATTGGGTCCTTGGATTTGACTGATCCATCCTCATATAAGCACCGCGTAGGCTTTCCTTCAGTCATTAATTTTAACCAAGCCTTTTATGAAGATAACTCTCTACTCTAGAAAATATGGAAACCTTTGTGTATTTCAAGAGTGAATGGGAGTCAGTGATTGTATTTTATTTACTTAAAATGACAACAAATCGATACATTTGTGGATTGCATTTTTTAAAAAGCTTTTAGGTCTACATTTGTATAAAAATTGATGTTTTATGCACAACATTTTAAGAGACTATTCATTTCCCCTCAGATGGATAACACAATTATATTGATTATTTTGATGAAAAAATGATCAGTCAATAGCATGAAAAATATCTAGAGGCTGCATTTCAAAAATTGTGTTCATTCTTTTCTTGTTTAAATTCAGGAGCCGTGAATTGTGCTTTCTATTATTATTTGTTATTATCGATGTTGCTGTAGTTGTTGTTCTGATTGTCCTTATAGATCAAGAATACAAACGCAACAGTTTTTTAAGCCTGATTTTATTGGCAGAAAGCCAGGGGAATATCTGAGGGCGTTTCCTGTTGCCATTGTTATTACATGACCGCCTGTTCCCACAGGGCTGTGCGCTGTGGTGGAGTCCTCTAAAACAACAGAATAAACCTACTGCTTTTCATTGGAAAATTGCTTTAAATGTCCTTAAATGTATTTCGTTTCACCACCAGATGTGTTAGTTGTTGTTGGGGGTTTTCAGAAACATTCGGTTTGAGGAATCCTGATAAGATCGAGGTGTTTGCGGTGGAGGTAGATGTAAGGCAGGTGGGCAGCCTGGAGGTAAACTGAGACAGCATCTGCACCAACATGACACCCAGTCAGCCATGGCCTATCTGGTCAGCTATTAAACAGATCGGATGCTGATCTCAAATATTAATAGAGGGAAAGAAACTAAAAAAAAAAAAAATTCAAACCCCATATCGTCCATTATTTGAACTTTTTAAAACAGAATCCACAGACCAATCCACAACCTTTTTTTCTTTTTTTTCTTTTTACTTCAGTTAAGAAAGTTACACAAAAGGTGGCAAAATTGTCAACAATAAATAATAAATAATTTTGTTGCACGGGAACAAACGAAACATTTTCTTCCAGAGCTAACGGTATTTTTAACTTATTATTAATTTACACATCTTTGGGAAAGAAAAAAAATCTCAGACAGACACTAACTCACACAAATGTCCCACGAAGCTTGTGGCAAAATAGAGGTATACCTTGTTGCAAATGCTTTAGTACTTGGGTCATGTAAGAAATCGTGTAATTAAATGAAGAAAAGCAGTGCTGTTCCCCTTCAAACGGCCTATTATACGACGAAGTGCGTTTATGGATAAAAAAAAAATCACCAGTCATTGTTTTCTGTTCAGAGTAGCGCACAGCATTTTGCAAGTAGGAGATGTCTCTCCTATTCTTAGAGGTCCCATTTATCGATGGAGTCGTGTTCATGTCTTCTCGTTTTGGCAATTGTAACCAGGCGTGAGAGCGGGCAGCACCGGTCATGATGACGCATGGATGGACATCGACATACTGCCCATCCACGACATTATGGTGGCTATGGTAAAATCCCATGATTGTCTTCACAGTGTCAAAATACAACCAGGGGGTTGTTAGGTGCAGTCGGGGATATGGGATGAGCAGGGGTTGTGTGTTCAGCTCCGCTCGTCCATGCGGGGTCTGCTCAGGCCTCGATAGGGCTGGACACCATGCTGTTCGGCGTGTCTGGAAGCTGAGACGACATGGACGCTACCTCACTGCCCGTCGAGTTCGAACCCGGTCCTCCCTCCGAGAAACTGACCTGTGGAACACATGAAGCAGCGGTTAGGAACATCTGGGGACCAGGACGAGGACGCAGTCTCAGAGGTGGTAGATGATAGCGCTGTATGGACCCACATGGTTTTTTGTTTTTTTTTTTTCTATTCTATTTAGCTCTGGTTTCACTGTCTGTGGGCCTGGCCTGCAGTTATGTGTTTTACACTTAGATTAGGACAAATGTGACATGCAGTTAACATTCGTTGTGTTTATTTCAACCGTATTGTTTGAACAGCGAAATGGTTGATTTTCGAATTAGTGCCGCTCTTACCAGAGATTCCCGTGCCGTAAATGAATAAATACGGTGCATATTCATTTATTGTATTTATCATTTGCTAATTTTACATCTATTGACTAAATGACAGCTCAACCTTGGTTCTCATCTCAACTCAATACCCCCCGGGGTTTCCTTTGTTCAGCGTCTCCGCAGCCTCAGAGCGGATCAAGTGTGACACTTCTTGTCATAAATGTTGGTGATCCATTGATAATGTGGTTCGGAGGCAATGACGTGGTTTTATGTTCACGTGCGTCTCCGTGGGAGCCGCTATCTGACGCTTCACTCCAAAACAAATAGATCCAGTTCAACATCTCCGACGTGCTCCGCTTGTGTCCACGTGTGCGCGTCTCCGCACCAGGAGAACATGCACCAAACTATGAGGCTACTCCACCCTCACAAGTGTGAACTGCTTTATGAGAATACACTGTTTATTTTATACAGTTTGGATTAGGGATAACTCTTGTTGGGGGGAAACGATAGTATTTTTTAAACCATGTTGGGAACACGATTGATGATAAACATGACAAATGTGATTCTACGCATTTTTTCCGTCGGAGGTATTTTGAATGTGAGTGAATGTGTGTGCGCGCTCAGTCTTGTCAATATTACTTTCAACATCGAGTTTTAGCTTCCCATGACAACATAATCCAAAACCTGGGACAGAGGATTACACACTAACCCCTCAATAAAAAAAAAAAAAAGTGGGCGTTCGCCAAATATCATAATTTCCGAATTAAAAATGCAATATCAAGCTTTTGTGAATAAATTATTATAATGGAGGCATAGTTGTCTAAATGGTTTTAGCGAGCTTTAGGCAACAAAAATGAACAAACCAGTTGTTGGAAGGCCGGTTGGTCGATGTCACTCTGCAGGGCGAAGTCGCTGAGGACCTTCCAGGGCGGCTGGTAGCTCTGCACCTCCACCGGGTTGGCCTGGATGCCGCCGTCGTGCCGCTCAGGGCTGGCTGCCACCATCGGGGTGCCCGTCATACCCTGGATGTTCTGCGAGACACACGCCGCGGTCAGCACCCGGTGGCTGCACACACGTTCCACATAGGCCAAATGCAGATGGCAGGCTGTGGATGTCAGGGATCGCGCGCGTTTGTTGGGAGGAGGGGTCGTGGTGTTTGCGCGCGCGTGTCTGTGTATATGCTGGGAGGAGGGGTTGTGGTGGTGTGTGTGTGTGTGTCTGTTGATGGAGGGGGGGGGCTGAAATGCATCCCCCACTAATCAGTAAATCAATCAATAAATAAGCAAACAAACACAAACAGGAGCAGGTGGCTACGTCTGGAGTTTGGACAATACTTGTCTCACAGGTTTGATCTAACAGGATGCCTGTGTTTGGTCTGGGGCTTCACTGCAGCTCATTTGTGAGGAAGCTGATGAACCAGAATGAAATAATATTTGTGTCGTCAGAATACAGCCTGGTGTGCGGTGACTCTTACCGTCTTGTCGTTGGGCTGTTGCTGCTGCAGCTGCTTCATCAGGATGGACCTCTTCTTGTCCTTGCAGCGCTTGTTCTGGAACCAGACGCGAATGACTCGCGGGCTGAGGCCGGTCATCTCTACCAACTGCTCCTTCATAAGCGCATCGGGCCTCGGGTTGGCGTTGTAACAAGTCCGCAGCGTGTGCAACTGCTTCTCATTTAACACCGTCCGGACCCGGGTGGTCTTCTCTGGCTGTTTGTGGACGTGAGGCCGCAGCGAAGGCTGTCGGGCCGAGATTGGTTCTGCTGTTGAGAAAGGATGGGAAAGCAGCCCAAGGAAGGACAAATCATTATGTCTGCAGCGGGACAGATGAAAAAGAGCACTCTGAGTTCCACATGTTTTCCAGCTGTTGTCATTCAGCTCTCTGGTGGATTATCAATCGGTTTTACGCTATATTTAAGAACAAAATAAGCGCCCCCGACATTGTAGTCTCTTGAAGATCACGGTGGGTTTGCATAAGAATAATACAAATATACACTGCCTGATTATTAGGTTTCAACCCTGGTGGCTTCCTCTGATCCAGAATCAAAATCCTCCAACCCGTCCCAGACACGCAGAGCCCTCCACAGCATCCCTCTCCCGGACCCGCAGCCATGCGCCCAGCAGCGATAACTCAGTGTATTTCTGACTCTAATCTAATCTCCCAAGCCTGCCCCGGCTGGACAGCGGTATGCAGAGAGGAGCTCAGACGTATGAGATCAAACATCCATCTCCAGGTCCGGACGGCACAGAGCAGCCCAACAGACTAGCAGATTTACATTCAAACAGAGCGTGAACGTGGCCCGCACAGTGGCAGTCCTGGGTAAGACTAAGGGCTGCAGTTAATGTGAACATGGACCCCCACAGTCTGGCGTGTCATGGAGTCATATAATCAGATAATCCGTGTATTTTTGAGGCGCACGAGGACAAAATCCAGTGACAGTACAAGGCCTCCCAACCCTACAGATAGAGCCACAGACACGCGGACGCGCAGCAGCTTGCGGTACAATGACTCCTGGATCTCACCTGCCATCTGCAGCGGTCTGGCGGGGTGCAGTGGACTAAGCGGGTCTCCGGGGCCCAGGCTCGCCCGTTCCACCACGTCGTGGTCCGCCCTACAGAAGAGCCCGTCCTCCCGCAGAGCGAACTCATCACCCGGGATGAGCTGCCGGCTGCAGGCCACGCAGCGGAAACATTCGATGTGGTAGACCTTGGAGCGGGCCCTCATCACGAAGTCGTTCTTACTGAAGCCGATGTTGCATTTAGCGCATTTAATCCCGTATAACCTGCGACACACACACGGTCTGATCAGTTTCACCTCAGTCTCCCTAAGAAATCTCATTTTCAAATGTGCAGCAGCAGGACCGCGACCAATGATTTCACTTTAATATATCAACTTGAACAATAATTATAAAACAACATATAGTAAATACGATTCAATACGGGCTGTATAATATTCATAACAACAACAACAACAATAATAATAATAATAATATAAGGATTAAAAATAATAATAAGAATAATAGTAATAATAACAGCTGGTAATAGTCATACTAATGCAACAATTTTGGCCTTTTCAAAAAGCAATCGAATAATTGTTTATTAGAATTGTGAGGCGATGTCAACTATGAAAGGTAATAATAACAATAGCAATAATAACTATAATCATAATTTTAATAATAATAAATCCCGTGAGCTTGTGACATTTCTAATAGTAGTAGAAAATAGTAGTACAAGAAAAACAGCCACCGCTATTCGAGTTGTTGTACGGGTGATAAATACATATATATCATATAAATTGAACAACTTTTGTGTTTTTGTACAGGTCCACCTGACGCTGCAAGCTGTTCGCAGTCATTTCTAAAAAAAGTTGTGAAGGCCTCATAGGCATTACACAAAGAAACGGTGACTTTGGAGAGGGTTGCACCATCTACAACAAGTTGCTGAGCAAAGCAGTAATTCATATGGCCGTGGCGAACAGGGCTCAGAAGGATTCAGATCTTTCCGAATAGTCTATTGTTAAAAAACGATCAAATTCTAATCATTAGGATCCCAGTGTCCGAGTAGCTCCAGTTCCCGCTGAGTGTGTGAAAGGGCTGTCTGGTCCGCTCCCAGCCGTCCTACCTGATGTAGTCCCGTTTACAATAAGTCTTTCCGTCCCTGACGAAGCACGTGCAGGACTCGTCTAGGTACTGGCTGCACTCGGCACATTTGAGACAGGCGGCGTGCCACTCCAGGTCCGGAGAGACCCGCAAGATGTACTGGTCGTGGATCTGGTTCCCGCAGCCCACGCACAGAGACACCAGCCGCTTCTCTGGAAGAGTAGCGGGACACGGGGCACAATGTTCAAAACCAAATGCTGCACACTCAAAGAAACCCTGGAACTATAACTTCTAAATGTATTTCTATTATTATGAATATGATTGTGATAATTATTGCCATGGTTTAATTGTCATGTATATCATTCCCACAATAAACGTTTAAAGGTAGCTCGTCTTACCTTCTATAAAGTTAAATAATTATACCAGTGACTTTTAATAGGCCAAGAAATGAGTTCTGCAGGCATCTCCGCGCAAATACGTCAGCTCTAAAGTTGTAATAATGGAAGTTCCAGAATCGCAGCCCAACACAAGTTGCTTACTTTTCGGCGGATCCCCCATGTCTCCCATGTCCACAAAGAAAGGCGACGTTAGGTCCACTGTCACAGCAGGCTGCGGGGCGCCTTGAAGCCGGGATGTGTCCTCCGCTGCCGGGCCAGGGGCTGTGCTGTCCTGCTCGGAGAAGGAGTGTGTGTGTGTGTTTGTTGCCGGTGTGTGTGCAACTCTGATCCTGACAAGCGGCGGGGCTGACGTATGACATCAGCACGTCATCTGCATGGGCAGCTGATTGGCTCTGCAGACCCTGACCAGCACGCGCGCGCACACACGCAGACCGCTGGCACACTTCTTATTGCATATCATTGGTTGTCAGGCTTTGCTTTTCTCTTTTCTGTCGTGTTAATTCTTCTTTTATCGGTTGGTACTAAGTAGGATCATGTTTACATTGTCCATAACAGACATGGGCGCACGGCCGTGCACGTACGCGCGCGCGCACACACACACATTTTTGAACTTTTAAGTGGAATCGGACCCAACAGGAAATAGCCTGAACATGGATTTATTTAAACAGGCCACACTTAAAGCCGCGAGACATTGCATAACCACAGCGCGCCTGGACAAACATTGCCAGTCTGCGGGCGTGATGCCTCGCCAGATCAAAACCTCGCCTCCTCTCAATATTAACTTAGAGGTGCACAGACGTCGACATCGGTGTGAGCTCATTGGCAGCGTCTGTTTGTGATAACCGACCAGAGTTCTGTGAGGAAAAGATCCGTCCTGGAAAAGAGCTACGTTATCCCTGACGCCTAACGAAGGCCAGCAGCAGAGTGCGGCCGTGACGCGCGGCTGTCAGCCGGGAGCAGGGGAAGGTGCGAGCCGTAAATCAGAACGGTGACAGGCCAAGAGCCGCTGGAGCCGCCTGGACACACACACCAACACGCCCTCTTGTGTTAGTAACCTACTAACGCCGTTGCACGCACACACACTCTCACACAGGCGCGCGCACACACGCACACACCAGTACAATAGAACGGTTCACGCATAAAAATAGGCCTTTACAAAATCTCTGCCAAATAGATGAGAAGACATGAAAGTGCAGTAGGTTCACTGTGTTGTTTTCTCAACTGCATAGAGCATTAATAAAACACAAATGTGATGTTTAAAAACACACAAAACTCACATTTGAGTAAAATATTGTGTCTTGTGTGTTCTTACTGAAGCTGCCTTGTGTTCAGGTTTCCTTGGCGGGTAACCATTTGGTCCTAGTAATGCAAGTATTATTACTTATCTGCACATTCATGTAACACTATTCCACATACTGTAGAAATATGCATCATGCCTGGAGGAGGCTGTGTGGCAGAAGGTGAGGTGATGGAGACTGTAGGGTCCATCTTCGCGGTGATTTTCCTGATTATAATATAACATTCTTTTAATATTTATTCGGTAGGTAGGTTGCTGTGAGTGCTGCAGAGTGGAGCGAACAAAGCAGAACACATGGAGCAGGGGAGTAGAGAAGCTCTGTCAAGAAAAAAATAAAATAAATAAATAAATAAGGATATTGTGCTGTCAGTGAGATGAGCAGGAGCTCTTTGTCCCAACAACTACAAAAGACTATAATCTGTGTCTTCATCTGCCAATTACACACCATTGTCATCACTGTATTGTCTTAATCTTTGTCCTAAACAGCCCGTGTACACAACACTTGTTTCCTCTGCTTGTGTTATCAATATAACTTCACAAATAATCTGTGCCATGTGTTGATTTGCCATTCTTTACAGAGTGGCCTTAAAAAATAGTTTGACATTGTCGTGATGGTGTGTGTTTGGCCCTTTGCCATTCCCCCCCCCCCCCCCCCCCTCCACCAACCAATTGCACAGGATCATTAATGATTTTCTCAGCAATGAATTCCAGTCTAGTATGGAAGGGCAGGACAGGCCTGTCCCGGTATGACCATGGCTACATTTAGCAAATGTTTTTTAAGTGTTCACATACTTCTGAACATCTTATGTAACAAAGACTGGAGGGAACCGTTGCCTGAAAAATAATTTTAAAATAAGTCATCATCATTAACACCTATTTTCCTTCATGGGACGATAATATTGTATTTTACTCCTGCATTCTATTCCTCTGTATTGACCCTCTCTCTGACCAATGGAAGTAGAGTGCATTAAAGAAATTAGAGCAAGAAAGAAATTAAAGAAATTTGAGCACAATTGAAAATCACACATCACAAAGTGTTCTCAGAAAAATCTGATGGGATTCCTTCCGGTGGGACACCACGCGTGTTTGTCAGTTCACAAAACAGCAGTACAGCAATGAACAATATAATCTGTTAGTCTGCTGTGTTAACATACACTGCTGGCAGGTTACACTGCCGTTGATAGTCACACACTTTAATCATACAACAGAGGCAACAACAGGTGAAAGAAAATTGATTTGCCCACATATGAATGACATCATGAGCTTTTAGATCCACACTTTCCATCATACAAAATGCACCATATAAGAGGGTGGCTCAGAACGACTGTAGTGACATTTGCATCCAATATTAACATTCAAAATGTCTTTCAGTGATCTGTTCATGGCAACATGGTTAGGTGGATTATCAAAATAAACTACAGTGAGTGCTCATGCTAATGAACATGGTAAATAGATGCAATGACTCACAGCACTTTACATGTGTCACATTCACAAACACATTCCGTATTCTACGGCACATCAAGGACACACCTATGTCATGGTCAGGGCTGTTTAGAGGCTCCATGTGCTGGGGATCAAACTGCATCCCTCTGGTCAGTGGAAGACCCTCTTACCTCATAAGACAATGCTGCCCCTCACATGTTGCCCATATGGCAGTACGGCTCCATTGGACATCACGGCTGCTTTATGTCAATGTGTGAATTTTGACAATCTCTACACTGTCAAGAACTCCAAATCCTTCAATTTGTTTAACTAATGGTTATTTTTGGTTAAAATAACTAATTTAACATTCAAGATGTTTGACCTTTGAATTTCCAGTGGAACACCATTTACAATATAACTGTAAAACAACACACACACACACACACACACATGCATGCATTTGCAATAGCTGAACATAACCATGCACATTACCATGCTGCTGCCTACACTGTTTTGGTTTCAGGCTGTTCAACAGATTTTGGATTCTGGCTGCATCTAAACTTAATTTGGTCAAGATCTTTGGTCATAGTTTGAAGGAAGCTAAGAATGCTGAAACCTCTCTGCTCCATCACTTCCGCAGGTACTCCATCCAATTAAGGTTACTTCATGGTGAAACATGGATTATGTAGCGGCATCCCCAACTTTGGATACTATGTCCCAGTGCATTCAGAGGTCAGCAATTTCTAGACCAAGGCTGGATTAACTGGATTAGCTCACTTTGCAGAAAATCTGTTTGGGTTGTGTACATTATTGTTTTGGTGGATCACATCATATCAAAGTGTCTGAACTGTATTATGAAAATTAAAGAATCTTCAGTTCAAAAATGCAGAACATGATTTTTTACATTTTGGAAGATTCTTTGATCATGAAAACACTTCAAACAGAAATACAAAAGACAATACAACCGTTCTATATATAGATGAGAGTGATGAATAGAAGCTTTCATTTGGATGCACTCTCCCTACTTTCAGACAGTCCCTGAATTCTTATTGTTGATGTGCAGCATTAAATCTATCGTATATCTGAGTTACAAATGTAAACCAAATCTTGGCCAATGGTTTGTTGGAAATGTGCAAAATAACACAAAAATACTGCAGTGGTCTTTCTAGCATGGTAATTTTGGCTTTTGCTTCAAATATGCCATACAATATTTTGCATAAGCAAATTTTGTCCCTGTAAGAACACCATCTGCAATGCCTTTTTCCATATTAATTATGATCTCTTGAGAACAGTGAATATGATCTACATTTCAACTTTTCTGTTCAGAATGAAAGCGGTAACAGGTCGGCCTTGACCCCAGTGATCTCTTGCTTTGTGCTCCTCCCTTACAGCTTTTCTCAGGAGCTCTGAATGATGTCTGTCAAGTCCTTCACCATCATATAGGCCTGACTGGGACATTTCAGCAGACAGTCAGGCGCTGTGGCTGCTGTCTGTCCTGTCCTGTGGCAGGGGAGGGGAGCTGCCTCCCTTGGGTGCCCCCTTGTGCCCCACAGACCATATGGCCTAGCCTGGCCCCTCTAGATGGGTGAGCTGGTCCACGGACCACCTGAGGCAGCAGGAGTTCTCATAATCACTGGAGACAAGGGCCACTTGACACCAGGCTGACAGATGGTGCTCCAGTACTGCTGCCCTGAACTGCTGTTTCTGTGTGTGTGTGTGTGTGTGTGTGTGTGTGTGTGTGTGTGTGTGTGTTCAGATTGAGAGTCACAATGAGGGTGATGATGTGTCAGGGGTGGTTAAACATGATGGTGGCAGCCCTTTTTCTTTTGTCTCTAGGGCAGCCATAGCCCCGGGCCATGTCTGCAGGCGAATTTCATCACATACAAGGGCAGAGCCTAAAAGACATATAATCTGTGTCCTGCTGCATTTGGTGTCATATTGTCTTTCACAAAGTCTGACTTCTTTCTTATTATTCCGATCTGTATCGAAATGTACACTTTTTTCTTACACATTCCCTCCCCAGCTGTGTTATCTCCTAAATCTGACTGAGAAAAGTTGGATTAAAAAACCAGCAGTGGCTCAATTGGTGTGGGCAGACTTTGAGTGTAACAGTTCAAGGATAAAAGTGTATTGATGAATGTACTGAAAGGAAGAAGCCATTATTTCATCCTGACAATGGGGCAATGAGGCAATATATATTTTTTTTTTTTTATTTATTTTTATTTATTTATTTATTTTGGTGTAATGAGGTGTGTCTGATAATGCAGCAAGGCATGCATGCAGAGCAAATTTGTTCTACGATCAAAATGCCAAGAGTTCAGGAAAGGTAATTTCGTTTTTTCTTTTCATCTTCGTCTTAGTTTTAACTTGTCCATTCAAACCCTACACGATAACATAAAGAAGGTTTGTCATTCTGGGATCAAGTGGAATAAAAACTATGCACCCACATCAACATTTGACAGAAAGGCAATAAAGGATGGGAGATCTACCTGAGACACACTGTTTGTGCTATTTTAAATAATGTGATGAAAACATTTCTTAACCTTTCAATAGCAGCTAGACATTAGTAACACTTTTCTAAAGCGGCGTAGACCCAGAATCCTTTGTGATCAATATGAAGTCTGTGGGATACGCATTTTCCTAACGTGCAACCTGTTTTGCCAATATGTTTGCTTGCCGCTGTTTGTTTATAAGCAAAGCAGAATGTTGTGTGTCCTACAACAATCAAAAGAATTGTTTTAGTGAATGTCACAAAGGACTTTATTTGGCAATATATTTAGCAGCTATAAAATGATATCAAACACAATTTCAGTGGAATTTCACTATATACATCAAATATCAGGTCTCACTGCCTCCACATTAAGCTTTAGTGGCAACAAATAGTATTTCTTTCCCTACTGTCAAGAGAAAATAATATATAATAAAGATATATTTTACATTTGTCTGGAAGTCAGCTGTGGTAATCACAGTGTAGGTAGCATGCTAATTGCCAAGAAAAGATGTTGCTCCTAAGCTTGAGAGGAGACCGCAGCAGAATGGCTGGTCTCCAAAGTGATGACTGAACCCAAACATGGAATGAAGTTATCGCCATGCAGAGCTGCTGTTGGACACATGAGAGATGAATGTGTTTATGTAAAGGATGAAATGTGACCAATGGCTGCTGCTGATGGCAGTTTTTATTGGCTGTAGTTCCATTATTGTCCACTGACACATGCAGGGTTTTCCATCCCATTCATGGTAAATGCTCATGTAAGAATCTTTGTCCATAACAATACCAGTTGTTAGGTATATACATACAGTCAAATCATTTATTCATTCATCTTCAACCACTTGTCCATTACTGGGTCGCGGGGGGCTGGAGCCAATCCCAGCTGTCATTGGGCAAGAGGCGGGGTTCACCCGAGACAAGTCTCCAGTTCATTGCAGGGCTGACTCAGAGACAGACAACCATTCACACCATTCAGATCAATTAACCTGACGTGTAGGAAACGGGAGAAAACCCACGCAAGCACGGGCAGAATATGCAAACTCCACACAGCCCTTTGGCTCAGCCTGTATGTTTGGGTCAGGTAACGTGTCCTGGTCAATCAAAGCTCCTCACAGTAGAGCTGGGGACTGAGCTAATGCCACCTAAGGTGACTACCTACTTAGATAATGTCTCTCTCACGTATGACGGGCCAACTGCAGTGTCAATTTTGCATGAATTTATAAGTGAGAGTTAAAGCAAAAACTCTTCATTTTATGACATAAACACTCACATGCACTGTGTGCGTATGGGCATACACTATATCAGCGGTCCCCAACCTTTTTCGTGCCACGGACCGGTTTAATGTCAGACAATATTTTCACGGACCGGCCTTTGAGGTGTGGCAGATAAATACAACAAAATAGTATTATATGACCTGCATGTAAACTGTGGTATTTTCTAAACATTATAATAAACGTGAATCCACTCCACCTATTTGCCACTACAGCGTCCTCTTAACATCGCTACAACATCATAACATGAGTGACGTCCTCTCTGCCTACAACGCTTTCTGGTCACAATGTTTAAACATGCCTTCAAAATAAGATACACCACAAATGCAAAGTGCATTAAAAATACAACTCACCACAACGCTGAATCAGTGGGAGCCCTGAGCTTGTTTCTCTGCAACAAGGCAGTCCCATCTGGGGGTAATGGGAGACAATGACACGCAGAAGTGTGTGGCTTATGTCCAGTCTACTTCGTAATTTTGTTTTGGTCGTCGTCACTGCAGAAAACCCCGCTTCACACAGATAGGAAGTTGGAAATGGCAACAGCGTTTTCAGTGCTGTTGTAGCAATGTCAGGGTATTTAGCCATGACTTTAATCCAAAACACCGGCAGAGTTGTTGTCGCAAACATATTTTTAATGCCGCCGTCATTTGCGATCTCCAGACGGATGTAACTAAGAGAATTGGGAAATCTTTCCAAATAAAACATCGTTCAAATTCCGAAATAAATAAAACAGAAGTAATGTAAGTTATTTATTCTTTCTGTGTGGCCCGGCACCAAATGACCCACGGACCGGTACCAGCGGTTGGGGACCGCTGCACTATATGACCTGCAGCAGAAGACCGATGGACACATGGCTGAAGGCATGTTAATCCACCTGTATGCCGGAGAGTTGAGATTATTGCATTATTTTGGAATATTCCAAGATGTTCCCAGTTGTCATCACCCAGTGTTGCAGCTGATTCAGTGCAGTGAATGGTATAGTCCAGGTATGGTGGCAGAGATCAATGTTTTTTTCAGAATGAGGTGTGGAATGCAGAACCTCCCATCCAGTTCTGAGATTCCCTGCCTCATGTGGACACAATGCTGCCAGTTACATTGAAAGGCGAGTGGGGACCTAATTTCCACACAAATGGTTTCAGTAACAAAGTATCATACCCGAGTCTGGGGAAACAGATCAGACAGCAAACACAGACACAAGGTGTGGTCTTTTGTTGGTTGGTTGCACAATTGTTATGCAACACTTGTCTCATGTGAAGGATAAATGTGTCTGATAAATTGAACAAAGGAGAAAGTGAAACAATTCACATTTCACATTTTATCAAACGCTCACATGTTTTGATCCAATACATTCAGATCAAATGATGTCAGAAAGTGATTAAAATTAGTGCTGCCTTCATGTTTAATAATAATACAAAAGGGTAAAAGTACATTTATCCAAATCATTAGGTGGTGGGCCAGAACACAATCAAACACTAATTACAGATAATAACATGTAATTGGAATGTGAACTGCGCCACTGCGGTCAAACTGTGTTGTGCAATCACAACCAAAAGCCATAGACAAGCTGGTTGCTAAGTTTTCCGCAGTATAACAGTAAAGGTCTACAGAAGCGGTTCACAGTCTGATCATCAGCAGTCGAGATGCATTCACTTGCAGATGTGTACTACAAAAGTTGGCACCAAGGGATCTCAGACTCCATGCTTGCAAGTGTGACATTAGCCTCATGATTGGCTGGAGAAGACCGTGGCAGAATCTGCCCAGAGGCTCACCAATACATCAATAAAAAGTGAGAAATTTAGGATTGATTTAATAGGGGTAAAGTCTCCCTTCCTCTGACGATGAAAAAAACAGTCCAGGACTCTATCTTCTGCATTTCTCATAGTCCAACTATTTGTTCACAAAAGTTGAACATTTCTCCAGACAAGCAGCAATACATTTTTAACAAATCCATATTAAAAACTCTCTCTCCAAAAAGACTGTTTACTTGTGGGTAAATGGAGATCACCAGCCTGGTAGCTGGAGGCTCTATTGACAGACTATAGAAACTGTCATCAAGATTGCAATGTACTTAGGGAATGCAGTTCACATAATAGGATGCTATGAGATCTATAAAATACAGCTGGGTTTGATGATCTACAGCATAGGTGTCAAACTCTGGCCGGCGAGACAATATCAAATGACTACCAGAGCTGGCCCCCGGTATTACACAGCGCTTTCACCGCTAATACTACGAATCCCATAATGCCTTGCTGTTGTTTTGGCGCGTCAATCAGGACAAGGACCCAGAAACGCCCTCTCCTCTGTGACAGTAGTCATAGCTCCAGGAGCAAAAGTTTCTGTGTGAGCTTAAAACTAGACTGTGCCTGTGGGAGAATCAGATGCTGCAAGGAAACCTTGGCCATTTTCCCTGCTGCCAAATCATGAAAACGCAGATCTCTACCACCGTGTTCCCATGCGCACAGTTTGCTGAAAAACTCAGTGTACTCAGCGCTGAGTTTAGCCGGCGATTTGCCGACGTTGATGTCCAGAAATGTAGGTTTGAACTGCTTAGTAATCCCTTCGCAGTTGATGTGGAAAATGCACCAACCAACATCCAAATGGAGCTGATTGAACTCCAGTGCAACGACACGCTGAAGTCAAAGTATGATGCTGTAGGCGCCGCACAGTTTCCACAGTTCATCCCTGACACAATGCCTCAGCTCCCCACCCAAGCTGCTCAGACGCTCTCCATGTTCGGCAGCACTTATCTATGTGAGCAACTTTTCTCCTCGATGAAGATGACCAAAACATCTCACAGGAGACGTCTGACTGATGAACACCTTCGCTCGATACTGAGGATTTCTTCAGCTCAGAGCCTGAGCCCAGACATTGACGAACTAGCATCCAAGAAGAGATGCCAGGTATCTGGCTTGGGCACATCAGATTAGATCAGTGTGTAGCAAACTGGGCCATAATAACGTTTTCTTTGTGCACTTTTTCTTGCTACTCCAAGGCATGGGCTCGAATGGTTGACTGATTTATTATTATTTCATTTTAAAAATGATTAGCCAGTGGAAAAAGTTTATTTTGATATTTAAATCAGAAGGCTGCAAATAGAACAGAGGCATACGATTTATTTAAATTTGTATTTAATAAATGAATGCCAGTGATGTGTTTTTTATTTGAAATTCGATTTTGCATGTCTCCACTATGAAGTTAGATATTGTATTAATTATTGTAATAATATTATTATTCTAATAAGCATTGCTTGTACCACATTCAGTGTTAAAGCAAAATTTGTTTGGGTCCATGTTAAAAGGTTCATTTGTTCTATGTTGGCCCAGGACTTTGTTCAGGTTTTAAATTTTTGCCCACTGTGTATTTGAGTTTGACACCCCTGATCTAGAGGTTAGGGGTCATTTAGGGCTTAGTAAAGAGCAGGTTTTGAAGCAAGAGCAATGGTGCAGTGGGGGCCTGGGTTCCTCCTTGTGCAGGACTATGTGTGGCCTCATGCAGCCAGAGTGTGCAGGCAGTTCCTGGATGATGAAGGCAGTGATGCCATTGACTGACCAGGAGCTCATTGATCTATCTGAATGCCCTGATCTAGATCTGGGAGAGGAAGCCCAGTCCACCAGTCCATCTGCCGACTAATCAGTGAATACAGGCACATGGGGGCCATATCCTCTGCTGAGTTACACATGAAATTCACTCTGGGATGTGCCTGTGATATAAATAGATATTTTTTGTCTGGTTTTGAATCCAGCCTTCAAAGGGTTGATGAGTTTGGATTCCATTGACCATTGTTATGCCATGTTCTCAGAAATTATACAATTTACATCAGTAAAGATTGTAACTTGAGTAATTTGTTCATCAAGATCTTAATGTTCCCTTAATTGTTCATTAACCCGCAAATATGACATACATCTGAACTTCTCTTTAAATTCCACTGACTCTCAGCTTAATAGTGTCAGTACTTACATGCATACACACCAAGGTGCTCCCCTAAAACATGCTGTCTGCTGCTCAAGATAGTATAGGTCAACAAGATTTTATCACTTTTACACATTATGACCAGAAAAGGATGCAGGTGAGCTGTCCCTTACTCACTCACTCATTCCTGTCGATATTGTCAAGACTAAAGTATGCCCCTGCAAGACACAGATGCAGCCAGGAACAGACAAAAGGACTAAAGGGATGACAGTGGCTATGTGTCCAAATGAATGAACAAATGAACATCCATATCACCAGTCCTATGCTCTCAATGGTGACTGCTCTCATTCGCGCTAACTTTCGGTAAGACTCGCCTTCTTAAAACAGCCAGCCAGCTGACACTGATAGGGGTAGAGATGGTTTTCTACGTCAAATCAATATTTTATTGATTTATTTAAAATATTTTTTTGCCAAAATCCCACTAATCAAGAAGTTAACAACAATTATAAAATAATGATTTGGATTTAATGTAGTACGTGTCTGTTTCACAATGTTGCTAAACAAACACCTTTAGAATCCTTTGGAGCAAAAAGGATATTCAGTGGTGCATTGCAGGATGAACATTGACTTCAGTCTGTTATTGTTGTGTTGCATGTCTCGTCATTGCCTACATTGCACAGATCTGTATCAATATTTCAGGCAAAACAAATGACAATCGTTTTGTGTGATTTCACAAATACTGCATAAACCCTGTTACATAAAGACTAAATGATAATAAGCTTGGCAGGTCTGATAATTACACACAGCAGCTAGACAGAGGAGTGAACACATTCTGATATTCTCTTACGCAGCAGATGAAGAAGTCTGATGGTCCAAGAGATGCTCACGCCTGATGGGTGGCATCATGACACAAAATGGATTCAAATCTGTTTTGCTCATCGGATTAGAAGAGATTCACCCAGCCAGTAAAAAGGGAGGGTGAATGGATATTGCAGACAGTATGTTTGAGCAGGTTGCTTTTAGGTGTGTGCGTGTGCATGCGCGCGCGTGTGTGTGTGTGTGTGGTGGGGGTTTGGGAGGTTTTAAGAGGAGGAGGGGATTGTGTGTTTGTTCTCTGGTGCCACAGTCTCTCAAAGCCTTTCTCTGCTCAGATTATCTGTCTGAGCCTCATGCACCGTGACACCCTCCAATTTGCCTGGAATTAAGTCAGAGCTGAGCCAAAAATGAATATATGAGCTTGTAACAGGCCTTTTTTTCAGGACACACGGGTGGTGTGTGATTGTAACTAAGAAACGTGCTTAAAAATTGCCATTAGACAATGGTATATGTATCACTCGCCACCTCTGTCCGAGTGGTATTGGACAGCTTGCCCACAGTTTACTTGATATTAGAGTTCAAATGTGTTGAGTCATGACTGTGATCAAAAAGCTTGCTGTTATGTGAGTGTAACTTCTTTCAGTTGGCAAAAAAGGTTTCAAACTGGCCTACATTTTTGCACGCCACCCAGCAAAACCCTTGATAATGAGAATTGGATTACAAAGCAAATAAGTGTTACTCTACAGGTAATTTGATCTGTACCTGTGCTGAGTCTCCTGGCGTCAGTCAGCCTGGACTACTTCACATCACACACGTAGATAGGATTCCAACTATGTTCTCCCATTCGCTCAGTGAATTGGTGCTGGCCTTCCAAAAGGTGGCATTTACTTTATAAATAGGAATAGGCCCAAGTACCCACCAAAAGGTGGATTACCCCTGTCCATCATGCTGGATTTTCTAGAACAGGAGTCAGTGGTGTTCAGAGGTGAAGTGTACAAGAAGGATGACACCAGTAATCGAGTAAAGGTCATTAAACTCATAGCATTTCTTAAATGCTGAACACCGCTGAGCTTAGCTCAGTTTTTCCTTATGTTACTATTCCTATGTTTAATGTGTAGAACTTTATGTTGATGCTTGTGTAGTCACTATTTAATTACACATCTCATTACAAATTAAGTGCATTTTTGGCTGTACTGGCTTCCTGTTAAATTAAGTGTGATTGCAAATGTAGCATCCTGATATTTGTTTTTGTGGTCTGTTTCATCTTGCTTCCTAACCTCCCTCGCATTTCAGAATCCTCCCGCTCCTCCTGTGTTTAAGCCCCTCACCTCTGTTTTATCTCTGGAGTTTTTGGCCACGACCTTCGAATTCTGTACATATATATTTATTCATTTATTTATTTGACCCAGTGAAGACTGTTTTTTCGACCTTACCTGATACTGTGTCTGAGTCTATTTGAGTCCAGTCTTTGTGGTTTCAAGTTGTGATACCAAATACTGATGTAATTTAAAATAAATCATTGATCTATGTTATTTGTTATCACTGATGAAATGAGTGAGAAAAAGGACAGGTAAAATAGGTCATCTCCGTTTAATGTCCAGTCTGTCAGGCTTCTGAAGTTCATGGATGACACCATCCACAATGGGCTCATCACTGATAACCATCTGGTATCCTGGTACAACTAGAACCACCTGGAATCATCATCACCAAGGACCTCAAGTGGGAACTGAACATCAGATTCTTCATCAAGAAAGCACAACAGAGGTACTTCCACCTGCCAAAGTCAATGATGGTGCACTTCTACACCTCCGTCATTGAGTTTATCCTCACATTCATCATCGCGGTATGGTACGTAGCTTCGACTGCAAAGGACAAAAGCAGTATCATCCGTTTTACTGAGATGGTGATCGGTCAATCTGCCATCTCTCCAGGATCTACGTGTACACCTCCTGGACCCTAAGGCAGGCAGGAAAGATTTCACCTGACCCCTCTCAAGACACACACAGACACAGACACAAACTTTTTCAGATACCCAGAACCCCCCCCCATATCCATATCTCCATCTATATCATTCTTTTAATTGTCTTTATTGTATTATGTTGTATTTTCAAGCACCTACCACCAAGTAAAACACCCGTATGTCCAATCACATGTGGCTCATATTCTATACTTTGTTACCTACCCCCTCAAATCAGCACTGCACACCCTAGATCATGCCTTTGTTTCATAGTCATGCAGTTTAACTCATCGTGGTATGCGCAAACATTAAAATGTCTACATTTAACTTTACATTCCCATCCCATATGCAGCGGTGAGACCTCATCATTCGCTAAAAGGTTTTAAGGCGCGGCATAATGTTTATTCCAACTGCCACCTCACTCCAGAAATTATCCAAATATTTATATGTTCATTAATCCAGAATTTCCCCTAATGCATCACTTACAATAACAGAACAGGCACCCCACAGAAAGTTCTCTGGTGTAAATGAGAAGCTGAGAGGATGAGAGTGGTTGTATTTGGAAATTTAGCATCAAAGTTTGGAGACTGTGACCTGACACTAACACCTGGGTAATCTCCATGATTTAATGCTTTGACATCCATGTTCTGGGAAGGAAACTAAATGTGAATGCTGTGAAATGAGAACAAAGGGATTTTTTTTTTTAATACATTTGGCATTTAACTCACAGATGATAATGGCTTTTCTCCCACACATCTTACAACTGAAAATGTAGAATTCATCTAAACAGCAACTGTTGGCAAAGACAGCAGGGTCAGCAACACTTCAAACTGAGTGTCCATATTGTTGTTCTACACTGGTAAATGGCTAGAAAAGTGTATTTGTATGGCCTGATAACCACTCAAAGCACTTTACACTACAGGTGCTATTCACCCATTCACACACACACACATTCATACCGTGCATCTATTATTAGCACTTTGTTGTTCTAAGAGGGTAAATCAGGGTTTAGCATCTTGCCCACTTGCAGGCAGATGAGGAGACTGAGGTTTGAACTGCCAACCTATTGGTTGGGGGACACAGCCACAGCCACCCAGGTAGAGACAAACGCCAGTGACTGTCTGTATGCAAGCTTTCTTTCATTCATAATATTTTTAGCATTCTGGGCGGCAGTCAGGTTAATGTTGAGAACAATCTATAAAGCACCATTCGAAAGACACAAGGTGTATATGTGTGTTGTGGGAGACAGGTCTACTGGTAAGAATCCATTTAATTAGAGGCTGTGAAGTACTCAGGCTGTCTTGATTGATATTGACAAAGATGGCGTCACGTAACTTGTCTTTAATACCAATCGTTTTACCAGCCTCAAAAGAGTCCTGCTTGTTTTTGAGGTGTAAGTGAATTGCTGGGTCTGGGCCTGAGGGCCTGGCTCTCACATTCTGTGCCATCCTTTTGTGGAGTTGTTGTTTTTTCCAGAAGGTATAGGTCTGAGAATGTCTTAATGCATTGGACTGCATACACCACATTGTGTTTGAGTCTGGCTGTTTGCAGTTGTATTTCATGATGGTGGGCCACATGAGTTATAACCTTGCTTTTTATTTCTTCCTTGTGATTACACTGTAGTATAGGAATGATGACCATATTTTTATGTTTGGTTACAGCAGATAAATGTAACCATGAAGCTCTTCTCATATTTGTATTAATTCCAAAACAGACAGCAGTGACAACAGTCTCCATGCTCTCCCCTAATAGCAGTATTACATCTTTTCAGACAGCGAAAAGTGATACATTGAAAACTGTAATTATAATGTCTAATTGGCATACTTTAATAGAATGAAGTAAATTACTACAGCTTCATGAAATAATTGAAAAACAAAGCAATTATGGTGTACAGGCACCATTCAGTTAGGTAATTGCAGTGCAGCTTGGTCTGACAGCAAACAGAATTAGACTGGGCGGAGTTTGAGGCTTCACTTCTTGTCCTTTCAGTCATATTCTCCCAGTGTCACTTTTATCTGACGACCGCTGGGAAAAAAGAAAAATAAATGGATTAAGTTACCTCCAGTTAGAGCATTTTGTTGGCTTCTTGCATAAGATGCGTAATAATCTGTTTTGGGTCTTTATTCTGCATTAAACTAATATGCAGTAGATGGTGCTTTGAGGAAAGCTGAGTCCTATCTGTCTATTTATCAGTGGGACAATGATATTTTATCAGAAACACAGCTGGGAATGTACATGAGTTGTGTGGCTGCATCATTTTTAGGAGAAAGGGTTGGAAGAGCACCGCTGTAATACCAGCAGGCTGTGATGGATAGATCACAGTCATGTGAATATATATTTATGTATTGTAGACCATTATCCAATCTACGTATTTTGATGAGACAATGTTTCATGCATTTTGCATGAAGATTAATGTTTCAGTATCATCTTAAAGATCAACTAAAGATGTTTGCTGATGGACCAGGAGCTTTGCCTTCGATGGCTCTCTGGAGACTCTCTCAGGTCTACTGAGAGCTCTGTACTGCGTGTGACCAGAGCAGACCTTGGTGTAGGTCAGATGTTTTCTAGACATCTCTGCCCACTTTATCCACCTACTGGGACTCTCAGTGAGAAAGCATCTGCTTGTCCATCCACCCCAATCCTGCAGTGCCCTTTCAGGCTCAGGTGACAACAACTGTGACTAATTGTTTGGAAGGGAGCCGTGATGCAGACCGTCACATTGCTGTGGAGGGGTCACTGGGAGGATGCAGGGCCAGTGCTCAGGTAAAATGCACAGCTGGGATATGAACGTCTAGCATTTCTCCACATTGTATGTGGTTTCTGGTTGCACCTCATGTTTGTTTGCGCTGATGTAACACCAGAGGTCACCTCTTAGAGGTCACATTCTTAGCTTTGTGCTTTGATTACCATAACATACATGTTTTTAGTTCATTATCTTGATGCTAAAATACCACCTGGGGAGAGATGTTATGTGGCTAACATCTCAGCAACCACAGCACACTGATTCAGCTTGATAGAAGCACTCCACTCTTTACCATCTCAACAAAAATATAATGGAATAAACAGAACTGAAATTGTTGTTTTTTATTTTTAGTCAGATCAGATCAAAACTAGGTAAAAAAAAAAAAAGTCCAAGTCCCAAGAAACATACTTTAAGAGCTTAAAAAGACACATTCATAGTGACATATTGTATGGATGTATATTTAGAATGCATCATGGTTTGATTGGTTACCTGATATTTTTTAATTAACACTGTGGCAACACATAAACCAAATTAGGCCAGAGCACAGTGGTTAGCATTGTGTTTCCTGATGTAAATCCCAGTTCAGCTGGGATCCTGTGCAGAGTGTGCATGTTCCCTGCCTTCCTCCCACAGTAGACAGACAGCTTGGGTATATAGGTTGATTGGAAACTGAACAGCACAGTGCATCATTGATAAAATGATAAATCCCTGCACAACAATATGTCTGGCATTTCACATGAAACATAAATTCAAAGAAATAAAACTTAAGTACATGTGATATCAGTATTTATATGAATGGTTAAAAGCCATAGTTCATACACTTTTTATGAAATTATTGAACCAGATTAACACAACCAAAAGGCAACAAAAGACGGGATTTTGTAAAGAAGAGAGACATGTTTAAACAGATGTGTTTATAGTAGCACAAGACGAATGAGTGATCTAAGCAGGGCTGGATTTAGTAGCAGGTTATGGTCTGGATCTAATTGACTGTTGTAAAACAGAGTCTGCTTAGTGAGCAACTAGTGCTGCAGGCAGCAGGAGCAACCTATAACTTACTGACTGCTGGTACTTAATATATAATGCAATATTCTACACTGTGCCATTTGTCATTTGAAGCGAGACACAGATTATGGCTCAGGGCAGTGCATCTGTCCTAGAGGCTGCTGGGAAATGGACTAAAAGCTCCTCCAGCTGAGCCGAGCCAATCACATGCTGAACCCTAGATCACCCTCACTCCTCCTCCTGAGCACTTTGGCCACACACACGCACAGACACACACACACACGCACAGACACACACACACACACGCACACACGCGCGCACTTTCTTGCTGTGTTTTTGCTGTGTCTCACATACATGCACACATGCATGCACAGTGGCATGAACACACGCAAACACATATCCCAAATTTAACTGAATTACTCAAGATTTTTCTTTCTCTCTCTGACTCTCTCTGTACACACACACACACACACACACAGAAAGGAAAAATAGAGACGGGGCAAAGCCTTCCCCGCTGGTTTGTCCCTCCATGCTGGAGTTAGCCATTTCTCTTCTTGTAACAGTAGCAGAGTCTGGCAGGTTCAACCGACTGTTCCCTACTGGTCTCTGTAGCATCTCCTCTCCACAGGCAGTGTAAGCCTGGTGGGAGTCTAAATGAACCATATTGACATCCTACTGGGGGCAGTCTAGTTGCTTTGACAAATCCTCACTGGCATTTATCAATCAAGTCGTCCTCAGCAGAGTGGAGTACCTCTAAATCTAGCCAGCCCCACCTAGGGAGAGGCAGAGCATTTAGAGTGGCTAAAAACATGATTCAATTTGTGCCGGGCATCACCGCCACTCCCTTCTCTAACAATTTATGCACACGTGGCACAAATTAAAATGAGGGGGAGGTTAGGGAATTGTCAGCCTTCAAATGGCTGACATAAGTTACAAGCAAAATTTTAATTAGCCAGGAGGAGTGGGGTGATAATTCAGAGGGGCCCTGTTCTGTCAGGGGGCTTGTCTACATTGTGTTTCTCCTTTCAGCAGGCATCTGGAGGCTCCAGTGAGGCCCCGGAAAAAGGTCTGCTGAGGATAAAACTACTTGTGACACACAATGAAATGTAGGAACCTCCTCCACGTTAACACCCTCAGCTAAAGTGATATTCATACCGCTTGTGTGTCCCTGCATGTTGCCGCTCCCACTAACCAGAGTCAAACATGTTTCAAATTACTACCATTTTTTCAGAAATATACTATTGTGCTATATATTTTTGATGATATTTTCCTACCTGTAAGGCCAGCATTCATTTGCATTGAACCAGTTTATTGCAGAGATGTGTAGGGTCGTGTAATTGTATAATTTGAGCAGTCACCCCATGTGCATGGGTCTGACCTCAGACCCATGCACAGAAAAACTTTGACACACAATTTGAGTTGTGATGGATGACCTAACAACAGCCGGGCTCAAGGGTGCCAGTGGAGGAATAACATATATATCACAGGCAAACATTGGGCTCTTAACATGGACAGACATACAGAAGAAACAATAAATGACGCTAAATCCGCAGTCAGGTTTGTGAAATAAAAATTGTGTAAAATTGTAAAATGTTTTTATGCAGCTAAACACTTGACTTTTATTCAACCAGAAGGTAATAAGACGATGTGTAAGAGGCATCATTGTGGAAAAAAAAATATTGCTCAGCTTTTATTTACATTTGAACCAAAAGTTAGATTTCCGAGGGGTATGAATAATTTTGGGTGTGTGTATGTTTATTTTGTGACATTATCTGTGTGGTCACGTCTGTGTTCTCTTACTTCCTCAAATCTCAATCGTGATATGCTGCAGCTCATCCACAACAAAGCCAGCCTGTTCATGGAGCCTTTTAGGAGGCCTGTGCCACTGCTGCAGAAAGTAACCAGAATCATTAATATTTCAGAGTTCGCCACGCCTTCCCGACTGTTATCCAATCTCAGTTCCTGTTCCACGCTGCACTTTATGTTGCCATTATTTATTTACTGATAAAGTAGGTGGCAAGGTAAACACCCTGCTGAGGAGGATGGGCAAGGGGTGGGGGGAGTGGCCCTGGCAGTTGCGCAAGGGAAGAATGGAGGGGTGTTAGAGATCTGCCCTCTGCCCTCCCTCACTGACAGCTGTTTGGAGTGGGGGTGGTTGTGTGTGAAAGAGGAGTCTCAATACAATATTCAACAGAGCCCAAATGTTTCATTTCATGCGCACGTGTTCTATCGTCTGATATACAGGAACGTCTTATGCTGACGTGGCCCCACACAGGGACAGATCCATCTGTGTGCTGAGGTCATGTGAGATAAAACATAATGGTTTGCATATTATTGATCAAGACCAGTTGATTCACTGCAATGCTTTCATGACATGTCCATTTAGTATGAGAGAGAGAGAGAGAGAGAGAGAGAGAGCTTTTAAGTCTTACCATGGGAACCAAAAGCAGCAGTTGATCTGAAGCTCTGAGATGTGAGGGATTACAGCAACAGCAATATGATAAACAAAATTACAGGTTTTGTGACATTCCGTGTATTAAAAATCTGACCTACAGTTACACAGTCTTCTAAACACAGTGGAAATAATAAGTAAAGACTCAGAACTAAAGCTGTTAAAATAGAACAGGCGTAGTCCTGATTGTGTGGTGAGAGTATAGATTAGCTTGTCATTAAGACAAACATCAGAAATCACTCCTGCATAATGAACTCAATTGTAAGCTGAACACTCTAAGAAGTGACTCATAGACCCCATGTAAGGGGAACAATCAGGGATATTTTCAACATGAAAAGCTGTTTTGTCAATGACTGACTTATTCTAAAATTTGCACAAATAAAACTGTCTGAACAATGTTAGCTTTGAATGTAACTGTAAGAAGAGGAGCAGGGGGGAATATACCGCTGTGTTTATTTCTCAAACTTGACTTTGCAAAACTGAATGATCACAGATGTAACTTTTTTCCCATCTATGAGATTTTTTTATTAAAAATCTGCAGCGTAATATGTAATAGATCAGAAGCTGAAAAAATAGGTTAAATTGAAAGTGATTACCTGTTTCCACACAAAACATTTGATCCTTTTTCATTCAGCACTTACTCCAATAAAACAGAATAAGGACCTGGAATTCCGTTTCATTATAAATCAGATCCAGAACATTGAACGAGGTTAGCTGGTGTTTTGTGAAAGCAAAGTACGGTTTAGTAATTGATGCAGTCCCAGCCTAATCATACTACTAAGTCCCAGTGATGTAATTATTAAACACCTATTCCAATGATTTGTTTTCTTATTCACATGTCTTAGGAGAGACAGAGGTTATCTCTCCATGTCCTATCTAAAGGTCTGTCGTATTTTAAAACAGAGAGCCTGTATTTAAATGCAGTTGGTAGGTAGATCGTGAAACAAAATGTAATTTTTTTTTTCTCCTTTTCTATTATTTATTTCTACAAATCTCTGAGAGTCAAGCAACAAATTCCTTGTATGTTTAACACGTACCTGGTCAATAAACCTGTTTCTGATTTTGATTTAAATGTGATGACTAAACCAACATATTTTTATCCCTTTGTATACTATTTTTCTATTATTATTGTTGCCATATGTTTCTAATTGTTTGGTTGTTTATATTAGGTCTATGTATTGCATGTATATTCGTATTTATACTTATTCATGTACAAAATTCTTGTAAGTGTAAATAATTTGGCCAATAAAGATGATTCTGATCTCACTTGTGCCAAGATGTTGAGAATTTATCAATTCAGGGATGAAGATTATTGTTGATCAAGGAAACATCCCATCGTCACTGTTGTGCCAAATGAATTGTGTTTGTCCTGCAATCAAACTCAGATCAGGGGATGAACTCAAAATGAACTGAGAACCAGTTAAAAGATCCTTGAAAATGGTTGTCTCATTTTTGTCTTTAAATTATGAACAATTCCCACCAGGAGTCATTTGTCTTCAAATCAGAACACATTTTTATATTATAAGGAAAATTAATTCACTGTGTGCAGCTCTGCTATTAATCCTGTACCCAAATACAGTCTTTTAGTGAATCTTACAGGGTTTTCCATTGCATCCTCTTTCCCAGACATTCCTTTACAAATGCTGCACTTTGCTATTCAATTCCATTTCCTGCTGGATTTTTGGACCATTCTGGAAGCTTTGATTTCAATCCTTGTAAAACGCTTCTGCTCACATTGTCATTAAAAGATGCGTCTCTTTTGCTACTGGTCTAAGTCTGGTGGAACTCAGCTTCAGGCCACCTGTACCTGGAGTGAAAGAGGTTTGTTACAGTCAGTAAATGCAGTGTTGCATTTCAGAATGTCGTCTGTTCAGTGGAAGCTACTGAGGCGGGAGATGATTTGAGGATGATCCTCGTTACCTCACGACAGGAAGTCGCTGCCAAAAGCTTTGCTACCTTGTATGAGCACAAAATTACCCATCCAAATGCATAACTGCCTCTGCTTATCTTAATTCCAAATAAATCACGTACTTTTGTTCCTGTTTTAAAATGATATTGCGACATAAATGAAAGTTCAACAAAGTAAAATCGGCTGCATTTCCATAAATTTCCCTAATGGAGTAATCCCTCTCAGACAAAGACAAAATTTGCCGGATACTGTTGCATTTCTGCCTTTCATCCCAAGCGCCCTGATTTTCATATAAAAGTCTTTTTGGAGGCACTCAGTGACTTGGCAGACAATACAATGCTAGTCAAGAGCAACACTGACTATGGATATTCATTTGTGGCTTGATTTTAGAACAGCATTTGGAAAACAATAAAATATTCATCATCAGAATACTAATAACCTGGCTGGAGGAAACACTCTGTGCTGTTCACTATCACGAAATTTAACAAACCACTATATGTCTTCCTAAAGGCACCTTTACTCTCCCAAGTCATTTACATTTTGTCATGTCAGGTACATACAGAGGGAAAAAACCTTTGCACCATGCAGCGGAAACGTTTTCTCTCTTTGTCTTTTTTTTCAGGGAGCATTTCTATCAAAGCAAATGTTTAAGTGATGTAGCACTGGAGAAAAGGTCACCTAAATCATTACAAATGATCTGCTGCAAACCATGAATATATAAAAGAAGCTGCACTGTGGCTGGATCCGACAGAAACGCTTTTCCAGCAAATTTGTAAATAGCCTCTGGTCCTCAGTGAAGCTGAACTCCAGAATGTTCTTTGCTTTCAGAACGCTAGATAATGAGTAATTACATTCTGTATTAATGCCTTTTTATATCACAGGAGTGGCTTCAACCTACCTTTACCTCATATGAATGTAAAGGTAGATTAAGATATAGAATAGATTATAGCTGTATGACTGTAATGTCCCTGAACCGTCTGCACTGTTTTTCAAAACTGATAAAAAGGAAAGCTGTTGTTTTTAGTTTGATCTCATAATTAATAATTATTTGTGTACTGAGGACGTGATAGGAAACCAAAATGAGAACATGTCACAGCTCCAGCCCACAGTGTGTGAAACATTAGCCTGCAATGAGCAGAAGAGAACATGGCTATAAAAAGAGGGAGGATCTCATTATGTATTCTCTTGGGATACTGAAGGGGGGGGGGTTCGGGGCTGGGGGTGTCCTGGTTAACTAGATTGGGGTAGCAAGTGGGGTAGGGTGGGGAGGAGTCCAGCTGGAAACGAAACAGATATGTGCACACAAAATAACAGGTGCCCCCCCAACCTCAGCTGGTGCCACTACGAACCCTGAACCCTGACTTGACCTTGTCTATAAAGGCTTCTGTCTCCGTCTCCCCCTAGGTCTCCCTCCCTTGCCCCTTTATTTTCCCCCTGCCGTCACTCGGCTTCCCTCAGCGAGTCTTCGTCAAAGGGCCAAGCAGCACTTCATGGTGCAGAGACAGAAAAGAGAGGAGGGGAGGTACAAATGTTACTGTACTTGCTGTGGCGGAAACAATTTGAAAATGAATAATGCTTTTTGAGTCCCTTGAGGCACTTATGTCTTTCTCACTTTCCCCCTCTCTCTCTCTCTCTCTCTCTCTCTCTCTCTCTCTCTCTCTCTCTCTGCCTCTCTATTTGTGAGGGAGGTGTGGGGTGAGGCTGATTAGCATAAAGGAACAAGCACAACAACTGCAGCCTCTGAAAGAGCTAACCGGTGGGTGGATTAAGTATGTCATTGAATAGGCTTCTGTTGTAAATGATGGGGTGGGGTGGGACCTCATCCCCATCTGGTCTTTTTAAAGAATACCTTGTAGTAATTACCCCCCAGACAGCATTGTAGAGCGCCTGGGCCATCCAGCCAGGTGCCTGCAAGCCCCGCTGTGTCCGGCCATTCACTAGCGCTGTACGCTGCCCCACAGAAAATGGGCCCAAGGTCACCACCTGATTTTTTTTAGACTCCCAATTTACAGGGTTTTAAATAAATTCAAAACCAGTGCTCCATGGCTGCTTGCTCCAGTCTGGCTCGAGCCGACGTTTTTGGATGTAATGAATGTGAGGAAATATTAGATGATAATTCTTCGATTCCGTCTTGGCCACAGATATGCTGAACGTGGTCTTAAACAAAACAGGCAGTATGCAACACTTGCATTGTATTATACACTGCAACAGGGATTATTCAGGATGTGACAATAAATCCAGGCTGTCTTTAGAGTGTCCCCCTAAGCTCCCTGGAGAGCTCTCTGTAAGCTGAGTTTGTTTGGCCGCCCTCTTAAGGAAAGTGGCTGCCCACCACTCTTGACCCTCCTAGGGGAGAAGACAAGTCCAGAGAATGGCTCTGATAAAACTCCTGAGGGGGTTCTTCTGGCTCTTTATTTCTTCTTTTATTTCCTGAACTGCTGATTATGGATGTGACAGGGAACTGATTTTATCTCAGGGAATGACATGAGGACAAGGCTGCTTTCTTCACAGCTTCTCTATAGGCTTACTTGTAAAAAGATCTAGTGGATGCTGAAGTTTGAGCCTTTTGGGGTTCTTATGCTAGCTGTTTATACTGTGCAGTAACTGACGGTAAAATGTACAGGACAGCATCTTCTGGGCAGTGTGATGATGATGATGCAGCCCTTGGTCAGTGTAAACTGTCACTTGTTGGCAGATGAGCTTAAGCGACTGCACTGGGTTTGGACAGAGGGCTGTTCACTCAGGCCCAGTTTGTGATTAACATTGCTCCCATTCAACAATGGGTGCTTGACCTTTGCCATTGAAACATAGAGAATGTCCCCAGGCACTTGTCAGCTCTTCTTCTTTATTCATGAAGCAAATACAAATTAATACAAATCAACAGAGGACCCTAACTCTGCTCCACCAGGGAATATGCGTCACAGTAGGGCCAAGGTAGTGTGCCATTGTTGTTCTTTCCCAAGGACTCATTCTAAATGTCTGCTTTGAATCAACATGTACACACTGTGAACGGTTTAATATAGGCACGCACTGATCCAGTTTTACAGTAAAAGTGGATGTAGAGTTTTTGTGATCAGGGGGACACAGTGTTGTAGCAGGAACCAATGCAATTAAAGTAACTGGTGATGTTTTTAGTCTAAATGTCCACTGATATCCTCCAGAGCTGTGTGTGGACCAAAGCAGACATTAAGGCATCATGTAAAAGACCTCACTTTTATTCACATGTGAATCTGAGTCTGGACGCACAAACACTTGGATGACAGCACAGGAGCTGTTCCATTGTTGTTTTTGTTTTTTTTTTAGTTCCAATGGAACTGGATACATACAGGTATCAGTTGGACCTAATTGATATCAAAGAGCCAGACCCAGACAGAAGCAGCTGTCCACACATCGTTAGGAGCTTGGAGAGCTCGACTGGTACTGGTTGGTTGGAATGTTTGGCTCATCCACACTGATGAACTGACCCTGTTGCAGACCTACAACACAAAGAGGGAATCACACGTACAGTCTGGACTGGTCTGAGAAGGTCTATCATCCCATTTATCCTGCTCCAGTACTGATCCCAACCCCAACAGCAGCCAGACTGGATGAATGGACATTTTAGAGCCAGAATATCAGTTTGTTTACCTAAGTCTAATACTGACATGGATGTTAAGCGCACGACAAACTGGCAGGGATCAGTCTATAGGTGGTCCTGTGAGGAGCAGCAACACTATTGATTCTTCATTAGAGCAGACGGGTTCGCAGAGGCTGGCTACTCAAAGGGAAAGGTGTCATTTATCTGTTGTGACAAAGTACAACCACTAAACACAGTCAGTTCCCTGCTGCTCGTCTAAAATATCTGACCCAGTGGCATTCACCATACAATCAGGACCCAACCAAGTGCAACAATGCACACGGACACCTCTGTTACCCTTTATAACCCCCATGCTCCAACGGCTTGGTTAAAGGTCACACTGTATTTACAGTTAAAACAAGACATAGACATTTTTCTAGGATTTATATTACAAATATTACAAACGCTTCTGTCATTTCATTTGTCTTTTCATTTTTATTACAAAGCATATTTTAAATTTGAACCTAATAGAAATTAAAACGGAATGCAGTTACAGGCCTTGCATGAAATAATAAATAGTAAGTCACTATCAACATTATCAGTTTTGAGCATCAACCATTTTGAGCATCATCACAATATCATACACAGCAAAATACTATTATTATTATTATTATTATTATTATTATTGTTATTATTATTATTCTTAGGGTTAGTATTATTTTTATCAGTATTATGTGAGGAGCATGTCAGCCTCTAATACTGGAGACATAATATTATATATTTCACCAATCGAACAGTTTTTTTCTTCATCCAATATCACTGTGGCTGGATTGGCATTGTCACACATCAGTAATGAGTTAATCTCTTTAGCTTTATCAAGCAGTAACAATATACGTGCAATGCTTAGAACAGAATGCTTTTATTGTCATTATACACAATGTAGAATGAAATTAAAAAGACAACTTTGGCGGTGCTAAAATAAAGAAAGTAAGTTAAAAATAAATGACCTGTGGTGATATAAAAAGTTAAAAAATGTAAATATATTTACAGTAGCAGCAAGTAAACACTGCATAAATGTATGCATGGTGCATACGGTGCATAAATGTAACTGTATTAAACAGTAATCTGAATAGGGGGCAGAGCGGTCATCCTCCTACCAGAAGGTCTACACTTAAAAGTGTCTCTTCCATCTGCATGCCAAATTGCCCCCATTAGTTACTAGAAGTAGGTTTGGATAAATGTGTCAGCTGGGTGATATGTAATGTAAGGCTCAAGGTATCACCTGAAGCTGTCACAAATATATCAACATGGTTGGATTTTAGCTCCTGGATAGCTAGAGGTTGACCTAAAAAGAAATACAGAGAAGAGAGAAGTCAGGAGAATTACAAAAGGGATTCAGTAAAGTGAGGAAGAAATATTCTGTAACCCCAATTACCAGGGACAATCCTTCCCTCTCTTGGGGTCCTATTGCAGAGGTTTTTTTGGGCACTGCTGAGTGGAGCCAGTTAGTGACCTGTTGTGGAGTGTCCTAACATCTGCCTGAACAGACAACCCTCCATGGGGTCCTGCTGGTAATTATTGAGTATTGACAATTGAGAGACATTCCTAAAGGGACAAAAGAGCAGAGCAGCGGGATGGGAGGATCTTGGTGTCATAAATGTGTCAAGGAACCCAGAGTATGTGTAATTGGTCCCCCTGAAAGCATCATTAGTTTTGAGAACTTGTTCCAATACATCAGCTTTCCCTTTATCCAAGAACTGAGCCTGTTTTAGCTCATATCCAAAGCAATGATCATTATTTTGAAATGTGCTTTATTCAGGGGAGTCAAATTACTCATTTGGTTTCTATGTGACATGGTGATGATTTGAACTTTGACTCATGCAGTACAATCCCATCATCACAGTGTGTGAGTTATTTTTTCTCATTTTTTCGTTCTAATGGTTTGTCTTATTTGACTTAACCCCAAAAATACAAGTTAGAAATAGACATTATGACACGTGCTCCTCTTTCCTGAACATTTTTCATGTTCACAATCCGAAGCTTTCTGTATAAACAAGATCAGAAACCTGTTTTGCTCATTGCTGCTGTGTGTCACCATCTTACCATTTGTCTGTATATGATAATGGAGGCATGTTGGCTGGCTCACAGTGTTAATTAACACTGAAATATTTCTGCAAAAACAACAGCTTTACTGAGTGTGATGCACAGTGCCTGGTAAAATTATGCATGCGCTGCTCTTAAAAAACATGTCCAATTATAGATTGGTGGCGATGCTGAAAAGGTTGCGTTGGTTATATGGGCTCAGTGTAATTAATATAACCGAAAATGACAAATACACATCTCTGCCAAGGAAAAGCTAAACCTACAACAACAATACTAATTTACATCATTTACACAGGGTTATATTTATCCTAAAAAGTTGAGTGGACATGAATCCGAGAGGAGGGGGGGGCGGGGTTATATGTGATGCTTTTGCACAGTTACATTAATGCAACAGAATGTGTGTAACCTTGGATGCAAAGAGTATTTTAATTTAAATTTGCGTAACCTTATTTTATTTTTTTATTTTTTTTATTTTACCTGGGCTTACTGGAAAACTGGTGACTCTTTAGGCAATCAATCTTCCATATAATTCCACTTTCTTAAATCCCTCAGAGGTAGAGGCCTTATTTTAGCATGAAACAGCCAATGTATTTTGTGTGGGTGTGTCATTTCCCTCATTTGTTACAGTAAATATGTTTAAGAAAAAATGGTGTTGTTTTCATGTGAAAGGCAGGTTGAGTGGACATGAATCCGAGAGGAGGGGGGGGCGGGGTTATATGTGATGCTTTTGCACAGTTACATTAATGCAACAGAATGTGTGTAACCTTGGATGCAAAGAGTATTTTAATTTAAATTTGCGTAACCTTATTTTATTTTTTTATTTTTTTTATTTTACCTGGGCTTACTGGAAAACTGGTGACTCTTTAGGCAATCAATCTTCCATATAATTCCACTTTCTTAAATCCCTCAGAGGTAGAGGCCTTATTTTAGCATGAAGCAGCCAATGTATTTTGTGTGGGTGTGTCAATTCCCTCATTTGTTACAGTAAATATGTTTAAGAAAAAATGGTGTTGTTTTCATGTGAAAGGCGGGGGCCTCAGCTGCTATTTGCTTTCCTGTCCCTAGCTTTCACATATATTTAGAAATATAAATGGGGTAAATACTGATGCCTCTAGGTACAAACTTCTGTGATGTCATGACACTTTTTACCTGCAGCCACAATCATGAGTACAATGTGCAGGAGGTGGGAACAGAGAACAGAAATGTAACAAGAAACGATAAGAATGAGAGGGATAGTGCAAGAAGTGCAGTGCATGTTCAAAGCCTGCTTTTTTTAGAATGGGTAGTTGCAGTTTTTCAGCTTTCTGTCTGAAACGGTGATTGATCAGTGATCATCAGGTTAGAGACATTTTCAAAGGCAAGTACAGTCAGTGAACTATTGTTATTATTTATCTTGATTTTATGAAGTCTTTGTTCCATTCATTTAAACAGCTGGACACTGACAAATACTAATAAAACTCATCCCACATCCCAACAATCTGCCACTCTCCCTTCCTCTGTGTGTGTGTGACAGAGAGAGACAGACAGATGGACACATGGATATTCACAGAGGATAAAAAATATCAGATTTTTTTTTTATGACAATAAGAAATGTAATGTTTTTCTAGCTCATAAATGTTCTAAAAATTAATATAATAAATTGAATCAATTCAATTATAATTATTATTTTTAAGCATGCCTCTTTCCTAGACATGCCTGTCGGTTAGCTGCCTCAGTTACACATCCTAACAACACTGCTGTTAACAGGGGTGAAATCTGGATTACACTCCGTGTGTCAGCCATTTTAACCTTTGATCTCAACCTGCAGCGGGCAGGTTGTCGGAAAGACTCACATGGAGCTTGAACCCTTGATAAAGTCACACACAGTGGCAAGGAAGGGAAGTAAAGGGACAAAAAAGAAAGAAACATGCTGTTCACTGGTCTTTATTGATTCTGGTAGGGCGTTGAAAAGGTCTTTGGTCATGCCCTTACCAAAGGATACTAATTTGCTCGATCAAGTCTGTCGGAATATCGACTGGGAGGAGGCTGAGCGCCTGCTATTGTGTTGGCTTCAGCAGGGAGCTGGTCTGTGAAACAGGATTACTAGAGGTCAGGCAGCCAGTGAAAGGATGTCCATCACTTTCTGGGGGCTAATACAAAGGGGTGGGGCCCAGAGATGTGATTGAGATGTTGAAGACTGGAGGGGAGGTGAAGCTCCAGCACCACCCCACCCCCACCACATGCAGATTTACAGCCTGATAATCTGTATGTTTCATGGTTACAGACACCAGGGAGGCTTTGTTTTCGGCCACAAAAGATATTCAAAGGCTTTGGGATTCCTCAATACAAATGTCCAATCTTGATCATTTAAAACACTTTCATGTTTTCTTCTTTTTTCAAATTCAATTTCTGTACAATTATGTGTAAAACATCCACTGCCAATAATAAGGGTTCAGATAATATTATCTAATTGAATAACAATATAAAATGCTGAACAAATTCCATTTAAATGTGCATAGAAACACACAGCATTATTTTGACCAGTGAAAAATACAGTGAAAAATACATTTGTACATTAATTATTACTCAAATATCATAGTAAAAGGATAATCACATGAATCACATTTAAAGGAATACACTTTTAGTAACTTGTTTACAACGCAAATGAATATATAATAATAATAATAATAATAACAATAATAATAATAATAAACCACCCAGAAACTATTTTAAAAAATAAAACACCAGTTTTTTTTTTTATTAAAAATAATCACATTACACTGTGACAGCACTAATGGCTGCTCAGATACACCTGCTCTCTCTCTCTCTCTCTCTCTCTCTCTCTCTCGCTCTAGATATGTGTGTGTGTGTGTGTGTGTGTGTGTGTGTGTGTGTGTGTGTGTGTGTATAATATCATAAATATTTTTGAATTATGTCAAAAAAAATTCCAATGAACAGTCCAGAGCAATCAAAATATTTTGGTAGAAAATAAATAAATAAATTCAAGTTTTTCTTTTACACTTCTTACTGCTGGCCTGCAGAGAGGAAATATATTTTTCAGAATAATCGTGATATGTTTGAAATTATTGATTGTTTCTAGACATGTTGCAAATGATTTTATTCTATAAGTCTTTTGGGACAACTCGTGTCTCCTCATGACAGCTGCCTTGTGCTAGTCATACCACTGTGCAAACATGTCCATTTTAAAGCAGCCATGGGGCACGGGTAGCTTCCAAACCACATGAAACCTTATAGTCTGGCATCAGAAGAGACCACAGACCATCATAGACATGACCCCTTTGTGGAAACAAGCCTTTTTCTCCATTGAGCAAACAGCCAATTAGCTATCATAGAGACTGGCTGTGTGCATGTCTGCTTATTGTGGATGAGGTTGCAGCCTCTTACCTCTATAGGTGGGACATCTGCTGAGGGTTTGTGTCCCTGGATAAGTACCACCCGAGCACAAGCACAGCACCTTTTCAACCTGATCACATAGGTATTTAGCTCTTGGGCCTGGCCAGTGTTTCTGTTTGTTTTATTTTCAGAGCAGGTGTTTTATAATCATTAGTGACTCCATTACGACCCCAGCTCTAAGTAGAAGACAAACAGCGTGTATCTATTCTCAATGGAACCATCTGGTGGCAAGGAGGAAAAATGGTTGTGTTTGGCGCCAGTGTTTGCCAATGGTCACATAATTGTGTTTCAGAGGAGAGGAAGCAGATAGCAGACAGACTGAGCTCAAGTGCTGTGGGTTTTATAGAATGTTTCCAATGTCTTTGTCCGCTCAGCCAACATGCTGGTGTTTGCATTCATCTGTTTACAGTACAGCCTTCCTTCACTTAATGTCCCTTCTATTTTCCAAGACACGTTTTTGTCCTGGACAGTCAATAAATTCCACATTCTCAGTGCACACTGGGCTGCAGAAACAAACCAGGTCCTATGTACCCTCTGTTTCCATACCTCTTAATTAATTCCATTGTTTCTGTACTATTATTGTCTACATTTGTTCTACAAGTGTGCACTATAGATTATACACTGAATGGTTTAGTCATGTTTTTTAATTATTTTGTTGTAACTGATTCTGTTCATATGCTACACAGCCCATCCATGCGGTGATATAGGAGATGGTAAACTGTGTTCTAAACAGGGGGTTATCACACCATTAGGTGGATTTCTAAATTAAATTAAATGTGTAAACATGGACAGGACGACAGCCTGGGGAGGGGGTGGGGTGTAAACATGGACAGGACGACAGGGGGGGGGGGGGGGGGGGGGGGGGGGGGGGTCGTCGGTTTGTATTCATGACCTCATTATTTGTATTTCTGACTCTCGCCCTGAACCAGGCTCGGCGTGCTTGTGAGGATGTGTTATTTGTGCGCTGTGTTTAGCCGTGTTGTTTCTCAGGTTGAGTGCGTTGTTTGTGTTTCCAGCAGCTTGTGTACACCCTCCACTGCCTCTCAGGGTTCTGCTTGTTTGTGGAAAACCCTGTCAATGGTGATAATTATTCCAAACAAAATGCTGCTCCCACTACACATAATTATGCCACGGATGCTAATTATTGTGTTAGTTATTAACGACTCATTAAACAATTATGGTCACCGTCAATGATATGCTAATGAATTTCACATGGAACATGTGTAAAAGTAACTATCCAGCAGGGTGATGAATGTAAGGGCCAACACACCCGGAGAACTAGACACTAGCAGCCCCACATTTTTTTAGTATGAGCACTTGTTATAATTACCATTATTTCAGTTATTAATAACTGGTATTTATTACAAAGATGAGCTAAGTTAACTAATGGTGGTAAAAGAGTGGGATGCTCCATTTGAAGAGCAGTATCATTGGCATGTGTAATAACAACTCTTTCAGTACATGGATGACGTGATGTGATACAATAATCACTTGAAAAATAACTAAATATAAAAATCATACATCAATCAACATATTAAGGGGACATTTTAAGACGTCAACATGTGATGTGAACATGGCACAGATCTGAGTGTGGATTTTGTTTTACAAAAATAAAGAAAAATGAAAACATCATTTTTAACCTTAACAGTCCCTGTGCTTTAAATTAAAGACCATGAGAGCACAGTCCGGCTCCTAAAAATAAACAAGACATTTTTATAATAATATTATATGAAGTGCAATTTGCCAGAACCGGCTCTGTCTGATGATGTTATTTGCTGAATGTTTAGTATCATCAAATCACAAGATAACAGTAGCGTATACTCCTCATGTGTTTTCCTGCTCACATCAAGGTGTGGTTCAATTCGTCACTGAGCTGTGGCGGATGATGCATCTTTGTATGTGAGCATATGTGAGTGCACGTGTGTCTGCGTGGCAGAGAAAGAGAGGGTTTATACCATCTTGAGATGCTGGCACAATGAACTATTTAATCTAATGGCAAAATATCCCCCTATTTCACGTTCCTAGAGTGAGGACCGTGGTCAAATTGATGTATGTGTCCTCCGCCTCCTTGTGGATCCCTCCTTTTTTTTCTCTAGCAACATTATGGGTGGTTTTGAAATATTAATATGAGAGTGCATTTAGTGGAGAGCAGCTCGCATGGGTATTCTCTTGTGACTTCCCGTTCAGGTCACCAGGGAGCATCTGCGTGTCTCTCTGCCTGCTTGATTTACTTTAAATGCAACATTAAAGATTCTCTTCCTTTTGGAGAGTGTATGCTTGTTTCTGGCTATTCTTTCTCTCGCTCTCTCTCTCTCTCTCTCTCTCTCTCTCTCTCTCTATATATATATATATATATATATATATATACATATCCAGATAAATAGAACATTTCATATAAAATTGGTTTTCTATAAGAAAAACTATTATATATGCACAATACGACAAAATGTGTATCAGCTCAGAAGCAGAATCATTTAGCTGTTTGAGCCAGCAGCTCCTGAAAATGCTGATTAGAAAAGACTGGGTGTCATATCTGGTTAAAACATGAGACAGACAGCACAACCCTCAGAGACAAACACACACACACACAAACACACATTCAAGCATGCATGTTTATTGTCCCCCTGGAAGCGAGCACATCTGTAGGACATGCCTCCAGGCTACAAGCTTTTTGCCTGGAATTGTGTTGTGTTGATCATTTATTTATTTTCACCACACTGGATGGAGACATGGTGCAGAGGGGTAAAACTAGAACTTACGCTTCTCTGAGCTTGAATGTGAACGAGCATAGATCTATTTCTTCTCTGTTGCTTGTGTGCAGCACATGTGTCTTTACTTACGAGCAGGAGCTGAATCCACTAACATTAGAGGGGCGTGGTTATGGTCATGTTTGAACTATGTGTTCCGCTTTGCCATCATATTTTTCTCTTTATATATTTCAGTATTCAAAGACGCATTATTCCAGTTTCTCTTAGCTGTTCTAGCACAATTCATCCATCTTTAGTGGATACATTTAATTTACAGTACATGTATTTTACTAGAGTAATATATATTAGAGAGTATTTTATTTTATAATTATGCACTTAATTGAATTCATTCATAAATTATGTTTGCTTGTTTGTTTTTCAATTATTTTGTCCATGTCATTTGAGTAGAACATGACAGAGATATTCTGACAGACTCTCTCCAGTTGGCCCCCAGTGTTTTGCCTATAGAAACTCACAGAAACCAAAACAATTACAGCTATTGGTGGCGTTTTTACTTGAAAGACACAAAAATAATAAGAAACAAAAATTCAAATCAAATGTGTCAGCAGTGGTTTGCCTGTACAATACAGCAAACAAGGTGTTTAGAGAGTGTGGTGAAAAGAGACTGACATGGCTCATCCTGCCTTTCACCTTTGTTCATGTGTGAAAGGAAATCTCTGGGGAAAGTCTGGACACAGTTCTCAAGATTTCCTTTGGAGGTCATGTTTGAAAAATGACTTCTGGATCTGGATTGATTGTTTGAGCTGCATGTCTTTAAAGATCAGAGGAATCCAGACATGGGGAGAAGACTGGTGTGTTTTCAAGACCATCAATGTACTTTTTAGAAAGGTCTAGGGCATTGATAGTGGTTGCCATTTGATTAGGTATTATATTAAGGGTTTATCCTACATCAACCAACATCATTGATACAACCCTGTCTTCAAATTCAACAAAGGTGTGTTACTTCAATATAAGGATTGAGCTCCAATGTAGATTGCCCTCCATCTGTTATCAGAAATGCATGAGCACTAGATTCACAACTAATAACCTTGGGCTAAGATTTTGCAAAAGGATTTATTCTAATTGGTTCATCGGGTCCATTACTACAAACTGGCTTTGCCTAAACTTGAGAGGATATTGGAAAGCTGTTTGAGAAGATACCATTACACAAAGAGTTCAAATGAATCCAGACCCTTTGTCACTGATTCTAATTATTCCTAGTTGAACTAGTTGTCCCAGTCTCCTTATTAAGTTCCTATAATTGTTTTTGTTGCTGCTGTTTTCACTCTCTTGAATTATACTTCCAGATGAGCAAGTTAAACCTTATTCATTTGGCGTGTTTGGCTGTGATTGTGATTTTTTTTTTTTGTTCGGGTTTTGTTGTGAGTTGGGTTTTGATGGTACTTGTATAAATGCTTGATGGTGTACATGTTTTTGATAACTGACCTTTGCAAATGACCTCAAATATTACACAGTCAACCGGCATTTATAGAAATCTCTGCTGTCATGCATTTCACAGCTATCAGGATTGGAGGATTGTCCAACGTCAGACAGGTTTACTTTGAAAAACATGTTTTATTGACTCCTCTCCCTGCTCAACCTTTTTCTCAGTTGTGCTGATCTACAATTATATAACCCAACTTCCTCTAAATGAAGGAAAAACAGAGAACTAGTTGACAGTGATCTCAGATCATTAAAGTGTTATTTGTACCCAAGAACATGAGTAGATGACCTTGAAATCGACAGGAGATATTCATGCAGCCCAAGCGATGGCCTTAATATCACTGTGTTTTTCATTCTGTCGAACACTTCAACATTGCAAAATCATTGGCCCGTTACAGCGACGTCACTTGATCAGGTTAAGTGTAGCCTTCTCTGCCGTGAATGTAGCACAAACGGATTCAGTTCATCTTGTTTCATTACTCAATTGTTCGATGATCACATGACTTCAGTGCTCACCATGGCTCCCTGTGCCCTGTGCACCTGACATGCTAATCTTCCATTATGCTCCACTTACTGTAGGTGTCATGCAGAGGGAAAACCGTGAAGAGGGATTTATAATCTGATGTTTCGTCTGAATTCCGACGCTGCCTCTCACTCTAGAAATCAAAAGCAGCAAATAATGATGATGATAATTGCTGTTATTGTGATGATGCAAATTGAAAAGCGGCTGTTGCCTCTACGCCGGCCGACGGGGAAAAAAAAAATCACACGGTGAAAAGGCAGAATCATATGTGATTTGTGTAAAGAGTGTGTGGCGAGCTCTATTAAACAGCCACACAGCATCAAGCTAAGAGCAGTGCTGCTCTTCAGGCCCTCAATAATTAACTGCATGCTGCTCAGAGTGCCAGTGGTGCAGTGGAGGAAGTCAGGCGGAAACTTGGGGCAGTGTGTGTCTGTGTGTGTGTGCAGGGAATGGGAGGGCTACTAACATTGAATACAACATCATATATGTCATATTACTTGTTGAAACATCGAAAATTAGTCCCCTGCGTTCATTACTTGGTCCTCCGACATGCACTATCATAAGTTGCTATGCTCAGTTCTGGGGCGTTGATTAGTGTGGCCGACATAGAGGGAGTCCCGCAGCACATCGGGCTGGGGGATGAGCACAGACCTGGTAGCCTTTGTGTCTGCATTAAAGTTTCAGGTCGCATGGGCCTGTTTTACATGGCTGCTGATTCCCAACTGATGCTGAGCTGGAAAGCAGCCATGGGCAACAGCATGTCAGACATCCAACTGCTGGTCTCCAGGTGCCACAGTGCCACAAACAAGTGTTGAATTAGACCCAGTGGGGCTTGAAGCTACATACGCTAACATCACCCTGATGCTGTTAAAATGCCTGTTGTACACGAGGACTCAAAGATATGCACCACAGCCAGGGACTATGAAAGTGTGGCAATTCACATATTGCTGCAATCAAAAACCTCCAACTTGTGTGTTTGGTCTTGTCATCTTCTCATGCTGAATGCTAAATTGCCCTATGATAAAGGGAAATTTCATAGAAATGCCATTAATCACATTACAATACCAACAAATTCAGAGTGAAAAAGAAATTTCCAGATCTGACTCCTGATGTGCAGAGTAGGTTTTCAGCAAAGTCTAAAACACATTAGACAGAGCCATGCGTGAGCACAGATCAGTGTCTGTCTAGATGGATAATACTTTTGGACCAAAAGGCAGATGATGTATTATTTATCGTGCCTTCCTCCTGGATCCCCTTTGAGGCAAACAGTTCCCACATTGAGAAACATTTTGAGAAAAAAAAAACTCAATAACTGCAATAAACCTCCTGAGGAACCGCACTCAATGTGGCATCTGCCTCCACTGTTAGGGTTTGACTGACGGGGAAGATAGAGAGAGAGACACTAAGAGCAGATGAGCACCATCAGGGTTTTGCTCTGAATATTTGTTTTAATGAAAATACAGGCGATAATTATGGTTTTTAATGAGAGCATAACAATGATAATTATAATATATTGTAATAATAATAACACAAACAGCGAGGAGCAGGATCTTGAAGTCTATTCTGAAATTCCCAGGGAGCCAATGCAGAGAAGCTAAGACAGGAGTAATATGAACCCCTCTTCTAGTTCCTGTCAGCACCAGCTGGAACCTTCACCTTCTGGAACATCCAGATTATGAAGAGAGACAGTCATGCAGTTTAGAGGCAATAGTTTGCAATAGCATCCATCGGGATCTTTCTAATTTTCATAATGTTATGTAAGTGGAAGAAAGCCCTAGTGTGCTTTCAGCCATGCACTGGCCATAGATCCTTTGTATTTTTCCAGAGTTGCATGTGTGATGTCTAAATGCCCAAGAGACCTACTCCACAGTGTCTACAGACTTTAGTTTCCTAGTTTAAAGCCAATAGAAATCCAACAGCGGGACACATGGGGCATACATAAATAAAAAAAGAAAATGAACAGATGTATCTCCTGAAAAGTGGTGACACATAGAAGACACTGACAAAGATGTCAAGATAACTTGAGTTGATAAGAGCTGATGACTGTGTCTGGGTGCTTTGACTTGTGGAACTAAGGGCAGGTCTACGAGTCTCTAATGAGTGAAATCCTCTAGATCAAAAGTGAGCTTTTTAGACAGCGGTTTAAAAATCCCTAAAAAGTCTAGTTAGGACTGGTCTGGTTAATAGGAGGAGCCTAGCAAGGGTCACTGTGAAAGATGAGAAAATTGGTCCAGATATAGATCTGCTGCTACAGGTGCTGTTTCAGATCGAGACTGCTATCCATGGTGTAGTCTATAGTCTATCCCTGATGGTTATTATTATTTGTAAAGAAGCTCATGAAATCATTGCTCCTCAGATCCTTGCCACTGAAAAGGATCCTGTGGATGCTCTTACTTTCTTCTTCAGTTAAAACATGATCAGACAGAACAGAGAAATAAATTAAAAGTCATATGTGATGGTGGCAATATTATTTCTTTGAAACACTCACAGACACACACACACACGTACACACACACACACACACACACACACACACATACACACACACGTACACACACACACACGGGGCGGTCTGAGCATTAAGTCTGAACATTAATGGAAGAAATGATATCTCTTCATTAAAAAATCATCTTAGTGAATGGACAATCCTGGGCTTTGTGCGTAGGTCTCCTCATGACCAACACCACACCAATGCAATGAAAGAGACAAAAAATGAAACATCCAAATTGATACTTCAATCTCCAAGAGCTTTGAAGTGCTGTTTTCATCCCATTTTGACCAAAATAAATGTGTATTTTTATTATAGCATGTGTCGGGAGGTTGCTAATGGGTTTGGAATAAAAGACAACATTTTGATTCAGCTGGGCACTGGTGGCACACAGACCCTTTTTACTTCAGCTCATTTGAAAGCTGGAGCGCCGCTGCTCCCCTATCATTGGTTGATCTAGTCAAAGATGACGACCCACTCACTGTTAATGCTTGTCTGCAGTTAGAAGTGATCCCCATGAACCAAATCAAAAGCCTGACTCTCTGCTGAATAGATGCAGCGTCTTGCTCTGCTGCCTGCAGTTAGAGATCACAGTAACATGTCCATATGAAAGGCTGAGGGTGGCCGGCCAAGGCTGCTTGCTCCTCCATGGGAGCAGACTTCACTGTAACTGAGGGCAAGCTTATTCAGGAGCAGGGACAAGTCAAAGCTGAACAAATCCAGGGGCCAGTGAATGGCTACTGTTAGCTGTGAAACATTCTACTCTGCTAAAATGTTATCATGTTTTATCGCAGTGCTGGAATAAAGATGTCAAACCGTTATCCACAACAATCTTTAAAAGATAACCTTAAAGTGAAACAAGAAAAGGTATGAACTCCCACCCACACACATATCACAATATAAGGGATTCCATGGAAGAAAACACGACGGCAGGTTCAGCATGACACCTGCAGCTTGTTTGTGGATGCAGTGGATTCGGCTGTACAGGGTCTTATTCATCTAGACAAGACTGGGTTTATGTTATCATCAGACATTATCCAAAGATTTTGCAATGGTATTTCACATTGCCCTAAAGACGTGTTATTAAATACAGTGGAGGTTTTTTTTGGTTGCTGTTTTGATATTTTGGGATTTTCTAAATTGTTTTCTCAGTCCCTGAGAGCATCTGTAGAGAGCACAGGTGAGATTTCTGACCCAGGCTGCCTGGAAACAGACATGCGTCGGAGGGGAATCATCTGATCGCGCATTTTGTCAATGATGACTTTTGAAAGTTATATCCTAGCCCTTTGAGAAAGTGTTGACGCTATGGTGCAGGTTTAACCACTGAAAGAACTTAACTCCTAAATATTCAGCTCAATCTAGCAAGATGCCATAGGTAGGAGCAGAGTTATGGAATCTCTTTGGTAGCCTGTTTTCATTGCTCTCTTGTTTTTGAGATAAATAAATATTATTAAATTCACAATTGTGATTAGGTGTTTGCATCCCATAGTATTCCAATGGTATTCTTAGTAGTATTGTGTTCTCTCAAACTGAACATTGTCATACCAAGAAAAAAAGCTTTCAACCTGAGTTGTGCCCATGTCTCTCTCTTGACTCTACTTCTTGGTCATTACAGAGAATCATGGAGTTGATTCTCAGCTGCGTGTGCCTGTTAATGACCCCTCTCTGGACGATGCCTCTCTTGATTGAAAACCTTGATGTCCCAAACCTCCTGCTCTAGAACTCCCAGAACTGTTAGAGCAGACATTCACAGTATTTAGGCTAATGGCTAATGTTGCTAACATATAGGCTAATGTTGAAGTCTCTCCAGCTCATCTTCACCCCATAGATTTCAGTTCATGGCTTATTCTGTCATGTCTTTAGTCATTGTACCTGATAACATTCTTCTGCCAACTGTTCAGTCTTAATCTTAATCAATCTGCCAAAACTAGTATGGTGTTAAGCTGTCGTTGGATCATCTCTTCCTTGTCCACTTTTTTCACTCCGGCTCTTCTTGGTAGACCATAATCACTCTTTGGAACTCTCTCTGGCTCCTCTGGTCATTCAGCATTTTGATGGTTCTTTGTCCTCCAGCAGTTCCAGCCACCTGCGAGTCACTCTATCCCTCTTGCCTCCCTCTCTTAAACAAACACATTTTGTGCTGCTTGCGTGTTTGCATAGAGGAGCGTAGGTTGCAGGGTCTCTTCTTAGCTTTCACCTGTATTGTGTCTTTTTCCTCATTTAATATCAAATCTGTAATGTTCTCATAGAAATATTCTTTGTTGCTCTATTCTATAGAAGCCTCATTCTGTCTGTCCTGTCCTTTTTACGGAGATTTTAATTTCATTTAAAATTAATATAATTTAATATTAGCACCCCACCCCAGTTGTTGAAATAAAATTATGTTTGAGTTGTTTTTTTGCCAGAGGCGAAATTATGTAATTTTTATGTAATGTTTAATAATCAGACGTGTACTTGAAGACAGATTTCTTGTCTTTTCTTTGATGAAATTGTCCACAGCTCATTCAGACATGCACATCCTGCTCCCTGCAGAGAGAAGATTAACACCAGCGGTTGACAGCTTTCATGTAAACAATGTTCACTCACTGAGACCACTATTTGCCATTTTGGCAGGGAGCGCCGACCTGATAATGAGAGCTATTTATACTGTTCTCAAAACTTCCTTTTTTATCTCTTGCAGTTTCTGAAGGGCTCTTGAGCTTTCACAATGTTTGTTGAGATGAAAAATGGCAGAGTGCCTTCCTCAAGGTCTCGACATGCTGATGTCTCAATTTGTCAATCTTGGCATCCTTATACACCATCCAAGCCCAAAATGTCAAATGTTGCTTGAAAAGTTACTTCCTCTGTTAGACCATAAATTTTGTACCTTTTAGAGGGGAACCAAGTGGAGCATAAAGGACATGGACCCCACCCCCCACCCAAGCCCCCCTGCTCGTTTAAAGGCTTTAATTTATGCCTGTATCCATGGCAACTATCTTCCTGGTCTTTCCTAAAGCAGTCACCTAACACAGGGTCCATTAGGAAAAGTATCATCTGCCTGTTCTGAAAATGCATGTGAATCATTGCAGTGCAGCTGTAGTGTTAACAGGGCATCTGTCAGATTGTCATTTTGCCACCTTTCCAAGTTTCCTCAGGCAGCAGCTTTGCGGTTTTGAAGAAAACGTTCCCTCCTCAGGCTCAGGGAAGCGCTGCAGTAAGGGCTCTGTTTTGTGTCAAAACGAGATGAAGTCTGAAAGCTGAGTAAACCATAGGCTATATAGAGTTTGTGTGTGTGGGATGATTACAAAGATCATAATTTCTCTATAATTTAGTTATAGTTACCACTTAGAAGAAATACCTTGCACATCTGTATGGTTCCTTATATATATATATATATATATATATATATATATATATATATATATATTCCTTATTATATCCAGGATAAGGTGACCAGATTTCTTAAATTAAAATCTGAGGCATTTTCAGCACAGTGGTCAAAATTCAAATGTTATCATTATGAAATAAATAGTAAGGATCCATTTTTTATCAGATTAAGTTAAAATACACACGGCACCTCAGCTAGGAAAAAGCTGTAATATCAGTGAATGGTCTAGAACCCAGGACATCTTGGCTGTAAGTTGTGCACCTAAGCTGCCAGCTGTCTGGGAACTGTATTCTTAATATTGCTAAATATATAGAGAAGCCCAGCTCCAGATACCACAACCTTTCCGGGGACAGGGCAGGCAGCACAGAAGTCGCCCACATGTCACTCATTTGTTATAAAAGTCTGATAAACATTCCAGCTCCTCAAGGCACAAGTTTAGCTTTTTACAGCTCTGTGCAAGGTCACCTCTGATCCCAAGAAATAAATGCTATAATAAAATAGAAATCCCAAGGAATCACTTGCAACACATACAGTGTCTGGTTATTATATTTCAAGCAATCATTAAAGTGGTGTTGTTAAAAAATTGCAAATTGAAAGATCCTGAATGTCTATAGCATTTTCACCATGTGCTGAGGTTATCCGTTTGTGTAGACTGAGTTATAAATGCATTTTTATCAGAATAATAAGCTTCTTCTCTTTCTGCTGACTAATGAATAAGACAACATATGAGTGCTTTCTTCACCATCTTCCACTGAGGCTTTATTCACTGAGTTCCACCCACTTGGTTTACTCATGTCCACAGCTACTGATTCCCCCTCTTCAGCAGAGGGTAACATCAATTCCATCAACCTTAGATTGATCAGCTGAGTCAGACTGTTGTGATGAGTAAACCCACTGTTTATAGGACAGTAGTCACATTAGATGTTCATTTAACTGTAATAATACCCATGGTCAAAGGTTATTTGACATCCTAAAGCTCAAACTTAAGGTTCATTTCCCCCCTCTCACTGCATGTCTCGGTGTTGATACTTTTCTTTCGCAGCACACAAAACTAACCTGTCCGACAGCCACTCCATGGAGAATAACAGGGGAACTCTGTGCACTAAATTATTCCCTTAAGCACCCAGTGTCCTCTTTGCCGACTAGATCTGAAACTCAATACAGTGAACAGCTGAGTTCTGTCGAGAGTTTAGAGTTGAGCTCATGTCTAACTTTGATAAAGAAAACATTTATAGCAGTGGCACAAGTATCACGACGATGAATTGAGTTCTGATTTCCAAGTTGTAGTCTAACTAGTATTTCATTATGTGAATGGTTGCATCAAAATTGCGTGTGAATAATATCAATACCAGGCCATTCAGGTTTCTCTTTAAAGTTTTTTCAGTGTTAGTGTACAAAGTTATACAAAACAGAAGGAGGATCTATGAAGGACAGATGCAAAACTTTGAAGGCTTCTTAGACACAGGAAAACGCAAAAGCAATGTATTGTAAAGAGTTTGGACACATCATTACATTCTAGGAAACGATTATGCCATTCATGCAGCACATTTTTGATATCAAGGCTGTGGTCATTTGATCAGTGCAATATTTTTGTCAGATGCATTAATGAATAAGGTTCATTTCATTCATATATCATCCCTGTGGAAAGTGTTCCTACTGGAACAGATTTTAACACCTCATTTCTTTTTGATATTTGAAATTGTTAAACCATGGTATGACTTTAGCAGAACTAACCTTTCTATATTTGAACCTGAACCTCTTCTGCATTCTAAAACAATTTGTTAAATCCAGTATAGTGTACGGTGTAAGTTGATTACCTGTAAATATCAGTCAGTAAATTAACATGAAATTAAAGTCAATTGGTGCATGATCTGGTGATGACCAATGGTCTTCTTCAGCTCCACTGTTGAGCCAGTGTTTGGTCTGTCCATTCTGGTCCACTGTAGTAAGATGGTGAGAAATAGAGCGGAGTAAAAAGAAGAAGAAAATTGGATGCTTCAAAATGGCAGTGAACCAATGAATGGATGAAGTGGTTTCTTCTTCCCAATAATAAAAAAGGTTACTCACTTGTGACATCATTTTTGACAACACATGTCAAACCTTGTAAATGTCCACGACACTGTGCCAGTGTTCTTCATGTGTTATGATTCTCTGTATAAGGACAGATGCTGGGTGTTGTCGTCCGAGGTGGGCGGCAGAAGTGGGATCAGCCTCTGCCATAAATGTGTCACCTTCTGTTTTGTACCGTGTGGTTTGGAGGGAGGTCACCAAGTTTGAAAAGCATGTTCAGCATT